>CAEMYA010000181.1:1178926-1200040 GCA_903131615.1 Diplodus sargus | reverse complement strand
GGGGGGAGTCTGGGAGAGTAAAGTGGGATTAAGTGAGTGAGAGTGTAGAGAAGAGGTGAGGGAGAGCCGGAAAAAGTATGCCATCTCTTTCTTAAAACGTCTGCGGCGGCATCAAAGACTTCTTCTCCTTAACGCTTCCACACTCTTCCTTCTTTCTTTTCTTCACCTCCTCCTCCGTTTTCAGCTCTTTGAGTTCACTTTAAGTTTGCTGAGATTGTTTCCACAAAGTTTTAACTTTTTCTTTTTTTTGTGTGTGTGTGTTACAGCCGAGCAGTTCTTACTCATTTCCTCTGAACTCTGTGTCTTGTGATCCCAGAGAAAGGTGTTCAGGCACCGACGCTCTCGTTGTGTGCTCCGCCCTGAAGCGCCTCTACAGACAGATCCTCCTCCACGGCTCCCGAGCCCTCGCATCCTCTTCCAGTCGAGCCCAAGACATCCTGCCTCCCACCTTTCCTGACGTCTTTTTCATCTTCCTACACGGCGACTACGATCTCCTTCACCAGAGGATGGTGGCTCGCAGAGGACATTACATGAAAGCGGATCTGCTGCGCTCCCAGTTCGATGCCTTGGAGCCTCCGACGGATGACGAGAACGTTTTGCCGATGGACATCAGGAGGAGCATCCCTGACATAGCCATGGAGGTCGAGAGGCACGTCATGAGCCTCAAGACGTCTCTGATGACTTGACCCCCCCCGCAGCAGATCAGAAGAGAGTGGTAGGATGTTCGGTCCAGACTGAAATATCTAATCTGATATCAGATTTTCACTTATTCAGTGAAAATGTCTCAGGATCATTCACGGCTTCCAGATAATGAATCCTCTTTTGGTAATTTTCTGATTTTTTTCCGACAACATGAAGTAGACGTTTGTTGTTTTTAGCTATTACATGTGGTTCACACGTTCAGGGTCCCTACAGAATATATTTAGTACCTTTTATTATAATCCTCTCACTTTCTTCTATCACCATCATCATGTCAACAGTCTGATCTGTCCACTACTTCATTTAGGACCAAACACCTGCAATAACTGATATTATTTGAACATCATCTTTGGCTTTAGATTGTATTTAGTGCTGATTATCAAACAGTAGCGTGTGAATACACTAAACTAAAACCTTAAAGTTATCCGGTCAACATTAACACTGTAGCCGTGCCATTGTTAGCATGTTAGCATTCAACTGTTGCCATGTTAATTTAGCTCAAAGCAAACACTGTGCCTTCAGTAATGAGAGCTTCACAGAGGCGCCGACTGAAGACTTTAAATCACTTCATGATCCGTCTTGTTCGTATCTCAGTGAACATGAGACGTTGCAGAACCATAGAGAAGTTTGAGCTGCAGTGGAAGATTTAGTTTGATCTACTAATTAGCGCAGAATCTTTATGATCCTGTTGGAAACTGCAGCTAGTTATCTGAAAATATTTCAAAGCACAGTCTGAGTGCCGTTCCAGTATTTTCTGCAGAGAATTTGATCTTGAAAGATTTGAATTGGGACCAAATGTTTTCTTTTTTTCTTTTTTGGGTGATTGAGAACAAAGAAAAAGTCTGAATACTTGTAAAAGTCATTATGAAGATTCAATGTTTCACTGTGTTTTTGTTGAGGAAAGAAATGAACAGATGCCTTAAGTTAATTTTCCTTACAAAAGAAAAAAATGCAGATGTTTTTTAAAAAGTCTTAATCAGGACATAAAACTGATCAAGCAATGACTTTTATTGATTTTATAGATCAGTTTTCATTGTGACATGTTTAAACCAGATGTGCAACATTTCCAGGGGAAGTTTTTCCCTTTTTTAGGTTTTGCAGTCACTGTGTTGGGATGACTCCCAGTTGCATGGGCACAGGAATATGAAATAAAAATGAACTGATGAAGGTTTTGCTTTAATATTTTATACCTCAAGTTGAATATTTTATTTTCCTTTGACATTATATTTAAATGTCTGCTGACATTTCCCTAAAACCGGCAAAAATCAGGGTCACGACTAAATAAAAACAGATTAATTTTACAAAGGATTTCTTGGTTTATTGATAATTGTTTCTTAAAAATATCAGAGAACGGTAAAACATGACAGTCAGTCATCAAATATTGATCTTTTGATGATATAATCATGAGTGTGCATCATTCCCAATTATTTAAATGTCCAATACCAAAATACATTCACTTCACAATTGTATAAAACAAAACAAAGAGCAGCAGTTTATTACAAATCAGAATATAAAAGTAGGAAATGCCAGCTCGTTTGAGTTTTTAAGAAATGTTTGATAGATTTTCAACATAAAAGCCTGTTTTTCTGTAGATCAGAGCTGAGACACAGCTAACTTGTTTTTTCGGGGGAATGTGCTTCATTCACAACACGTCTTTGTTTCAGAAGACTCCACTCCTGTTTTTCCCTTCAGCGTCGCAGGTTCATTTAATCTGCTCTTGAATAGATCTTTAAAAAAAAAACTGCATATTATGTTTTTTGTATCGTCTCATCTGTCAAACCACCTTTCATGCAGTGACATCGCTGCCAAAAGCCCCAAACAATCTAAAAGTGTAATCTTCACTCTGGAGGGGTTTAGATTTAACACCTTTGGTGCTGCACATCGCTGCGAGGCAGGTTCAGCTCCTCAGACGATAAAGGTCAGGTCAGGTCGTGGCTTTCCAAGTGTCTTCAGAAGACACAGGTGACCATGAGCACGACGGCCCCGAGCTCTCAGCACAACACACACCTCCAGTCAGCGCCGTCGAGCTGTTTTTATGGTGTGACTCATCTACAAACCTCAGCCCGAATATTTTAGGAGCTTCTAATCCAGAAAAAACCCCTTGGCTACTCTCGTATCTCACACATCCAGACGAATGGGTGCACACACACACACACACTGCGACACACACACCACACCGCACTGGAGATTTAAGCCCCTTCAGTCTGGCAGCAACAGAAAAACACACACAGGTTGTCAAGTGGATCACATACGCACATATCTGATGTTGAACTACGTGTCCTGTGTGTCAGTTAATCCACGAGGTCTGAGAGCGAGGACGGACCAGCGGGGATGGAAAATAGAGTGCAACTCTCTCTCTCTCTCTCTCACACACACACACACCCTGTTATGTTTAAAAGACGGCTGAAAATCACCTGTCAGTTGGACTTAGCGCTTGTTTGGTGTTGATTCGTCATGTTTCTGCTGAGCTGCACGTTTCAGAAGGACACTAAAGGTAAATAGTATGAACATGATAAAGAATCAAATTGTAGCTTCCGCTGTAGAAACAGTTTCAAATGAGATCTGTGTGTGTGTGTGTGTGTGTGTGTGTGAGTGAGAATCATTCCAACTCTAGAAGCCAAAACAGCTGATACCTGTGAGGAGGTTCGGTGTCGCTGCCCTCTAGTGTTCATAGCTGAGTAAATGTGAGAAGAACAGAGAACAGAGTGGGAAAATATCTACTTAAAAGACATTTTATTTCACGGATACTTGTTGTTGATGATTAGAGGATTTTCTTTTAATTCCAGAGAAGGGCGTACCGGATTATTCATAATAGTTACACTTATGATTGTGTAATAAATATCTGTATATTTATGAAACAAAGATGACACAACAGTTTGTGGTTTTATTGTGTTTATTGAGACTGTCAGGTGACTCAAGTGCAACTTCACATGTGAGGATTTACTGCTTTTCTCTATTTAATTTAATTCCAAATCAAACACTTTTTGGACTCAAAGATTAACGAGACAAGCATCTTGGAAGACGTCGCTTCGGCCTCCTGGAAGTATTCCTGTATTTTTCTGACATGTTATAAACTAAATGATTAAAACATTAATCATGAAAGAAAAACAAAAATAGACGACACAAAGTGTCTTTTCTATCATGCTGAGTCAGTGTGAATGAGTTAAATAACCAAGTCTGATTAAATTTAATTATTGCAGACTTACACATTAAACATTGTTAAGTTTTTATGAGGTTAAGGGGAACGTTTACATCACATAATGTGTTTTTACATAAAAGTGATGCATTTCAAATTAGTAATTCTGACTTGTGTAATAAATCAAATACCTTGTTTTATAATTTGTACACATTTCCTCAACATGATGGAAGAACTTCATCAAATCTGACCCTCTGCATCAAACGTATGTAATAAAATCAGACAGAAAATGTACATCTGATTAAAATACTCAACATCACTGTGAACATTACAATGACCACTGAGGCATTCAGGGAACATGACGTGCTTTATACAGCTGGACGTCATCATGAATTCATGCGAAATGACAAAATGTGGACAAAAACAAGAAAATCAGTTTTACTGTGACAGTGTTGCTCTGTCAGTTGTTCTCTGGAGACACAAAGTGCTCCCACTCCTCCTCAGACAAACACACTGCAGCAGGGTGAATTCACTGGAGCTTGCTTGAATGTAAGTTTATGGAAAAGACCAACAAATCCCAGGTTTTTTTTTTACTTGTCAGTGCAAGTGAAAGATAGTTAGGCACAAAGGGTTTCTAACAACAACCTCATATGTAAAGAAAGTTTCAAAATGGCTAGAATCCTTTTTTTTTCTTTCTCTCTCTCTCTCTCTCTCTCTCCCTCCCTCTCTCTGTTTTGGACTCCAATCCATTTCTTCACGCCTGATACGATGTTCCTCCTGGGAGAGTGTGTTGAAAAGATTAACTGTGTAAATCAGTTTCTGTGCCTGTGTGGTCTCCAGATAAATGTTGACATTCAGACACATTTTGGGGGGTTTTGCAGAAAGTTAACCTCCCTCCATTTTTGAAATACATCTTTTGGAGGCAGACTTGTTTTTTTATAATTATCTGGTGTGTCTGATCGGTGCAGCCTGTGGTGGACACAAAGCACAAGGGCAGTAAAGGGATGGAGTCGCTGTGGAAGGACGGTGTAAATCCTCTTTGTGCTCCCAGGACATTTTACTGTCTCTGGGTGTTCTAAGCTTTCATTATTTTCCAGGTGGGAGAGATGAAAAGAGGCCTGAGCTGCTTACCATCGCTAAGAGATTAATAATACATGACCTGCCTCTCAATATGTTTACAACTGCTACACATGTGGGGTGGATTTCAGTACATGTACATCCTGTGAAAGTGATTTCATTCTTTTGTTTCTAACCTAAAGAATCCCTCTTGAAGGACATCAGGGGAAGGAAACATCCTCCGACTGTATATTCGATGGGTCACTACGGCAGGCAGATGGCTAAGGAATGAATTTAAGTGTTTCTTTGAAAGTGCAGTGATATAAATAAGGCTTACATGTCTCTTGTGTTCCTTAAAGCACTTTGTAATCATTTATAATTACTGTTAAGTGTATGTGCACACATCAGCATCTGTGTGTGTGGTTGTGTCATGGGCGGAGCAGATGCTGTACAGCAGTGGTGACGTCTCCTCCAGTGCTGATGAGGGCCTGAAGGTTCGCCTGTCTGTCACTGAAGCCCATCGAGCTCAGCTGCTCCAGCTCCTCCTGGAACTCCTCGCCGTGGACCTGAGAGGACAGCAGAGGTCATTAAAATCCTACATATTACAAGAACATAATCAAGAATTAGTCAGCAGGTCTTGTGCCTCGGGGGAGTGAAAACATGGCGTACAATTTGACAAGTGTGTTGCATGTTTCTCTCCTAATCTCTCCTTCAATCTCCACGTTCTGCAGCACGGATTGGTTAAAGAAACCCACTTTTTCCTGCAGGCAAACGGTTGAGATGGTTTTTTAATAAATGGCCGTAACTTGCTGAGGAGAGGTCAGCTGACACAAATTAATATGCAAGTCTGAGAGTGCATCTTTTTAATAATAACAAGCTTCCTGGAAACACAAGGGGAAAATAAAGGAAAATTAAAGTGAACGGTTTGAAATAGTGTGTCTAGTTGAGTAAAAAAAATGTTTTCAAATGTTAATGTTTTCATAAGAAAAAAAATTTCTTCATGACAAATTTGTTTTCTCTGTGTAAAACCCAGTGAAAAAATCTTTTAAGAGGAAATGAAGGCTCATGTGTTTCTTTCTGTAATACTAATTTAGACCACAGGAGGCTGCACAAGAACACTGTGGCGACTAAAATATGTTTTTTTCATGTGTTGAGCTAAATAAAATAAAATGTTTCATGACAAAAACATGTTTTTTTCAAGATTAAGTGTTTCTTTCTGTAATCACAGAATTAACAATTGAGTCAAGTAAAAAACATTTTTATGAGAAAAAAACATTTTTTCAAGAGAAACAATCTTTTTTGCAAGAAAAAAAAAATACTTTTCACGTGATGAGCTGAATGATAAAAAATGTTTTATGACAAAAAAAATGGTTTTTTCACAACAATGTTTTTTTCTGTGTGTGAAACCCAACGGAAATGTGTTATTTAAGGATGAAGTGTTTCTTTCTGTAATCACGGTATAAAAAAGGAAAAGGAACCCAAATGTTTTTTTCTCTCGTAAAAAAATGTTTTTCTTTTGTAAAAAAGATTTTTCTCGTGAAATTTTTTTTTTCACTGAATTCAGTTCATTAAAAAAACAAGTTTTACTTGTGAATTTTTCTTTTCTTTCTGTTATACACATGAAAAAATATATCTTACTCTCCACAATGTTCTTGTGCAGCCTGCTGTAGTCAAAATGAGTATTACAATCATGTGTTGAACTGAATGAAATGAAAACATTATACCTGACAAAAAATGTTTTTCTTCTGTGCCGGACAAGTGAATTGTGTTTCTTCATGTAATACTAATTTTGACGACAGAAAACTGCACAAGAAAAAATCTTCATGTATGGAGTCGAGTGAAAAAACTCTATTTTTCCATGCGTCGAGTTGAGTCAAATGAAAATCTGCACACAGAAAAAAAGGGTTCTCAGTGAATTTCCTTTTTTACATGAATTTTTTTTATGCATGTTGGAACCAAATTAAGCAACTCTGACTCTGTCGGGCTACAAACCTTTAATAAATGACTCTAGACTAGAAGGATGAAAACACAGTGACAGAGTGAACTTCTGACCACAACAAACATCACAGCTGGATGAAACCAGAAGGGATGTAGCATGTTAGTGTCACATGAACATCACTGCTGCACAGGTTGTGGAAAAAGTTTTTTGTCACCACTAGTTCTCTAGTAGACTATTAGAGTATGTTCTTGCCTTTTGTATTATTAATAATAATAATAATAATAATAGGCAAAAGAAGCAGCCAGGGTTGTAAAGACAAGTTTCCAGTCTGCTTTTGGCCTACAGATGTAATTTACTGGTGATATTTCTAAAAGGAGCAGTTCAGCTCAGTTAGAGTCAGACAACATGGTTATTAAAAAAAACACTGAGGTACCCCATAATTGCTGTTAGCCAGCGCCTGTAGCATCTGCTGTACGAACTGCTGCTGCTGCTGCTCTGTCACCGTGGCAACCCCAGGTCCGCTTCCTGATTGGCTGTTGAGAACAGAGTCAGATCCTCGCTCAGGGGCGGCATCGACACCGACTCCAATGTCACCAAGCCCAACCCTGCAAAAACAGACGTGGTGGTAACGTGTGGAAACGTTTACAATTTCTTTAATGCTCTGTCCGTAGACGTACCACTTAATCTCCAGGGTGAGGTGGATTGTGTGTGTCTGTGTTTATACTCACATTGGTATCAGTGCAGGAGCCTCTGCAGCCAGAGTCTGCAGGGCCTGTTGGATCTGCAGCAGAGCCTCCATGGCTCTGGGGTTCAACATGGCTGACAGCAGCTCCGGGCTTTGCATCTACATATAAAGAATCAACATTTTAATCATGAACACAAACGCACTGAAATGACAAATTAGACAAAGGCTGTTCTCTATAGCACTAACCTGTTGCAGGAAGAGAGGGATCTGCTGTCTCATCTGCTGCTGCAGCTGAGGATTTCCTGAGAACAAAGGGTGGCTCAGCAGCATCTGAAACAGTATCAGAATCAGAGCTGGTTGGGTTTTAAGAGATGTGTAGGATTTTGTGGGAGAGATTATGGGGATATGTTAACAAGAAGCAGGGGGTTGGGGCGGATTATAGCCTGGTGTGATTTTCTTTTTTTCAGATGATCATAAAAAAAAAATAACTACACGGTTGGGAAGAAGTTGACAAGTGAAAATGAGCGATCTGATTGTCTTTCCTGTGTTCACTGTCATGCATATTTACATGTTTGCATCAAACATTAAACTGCGTGTGGAATGTAATGAAGGACTCAAGCATCAGTATGTCAGTATCAGCATTCCCATTTCATGACACTTTTTAATTCTGCTCTACTCCAATTCAGATGCAATTATTGTACTTTTTTTACTAGATTCTTCAGAGAATAAGACATCAATTTCAAAACGTATGAAGAACTTTTAAAATATCATGTAAAAATACCAAACAGTGTGTACAGATTGAGCTTAAAAGGTGCAGTATGTAATGATTTTAGTTTAAAACATTCAAAATTAACAAGATAATCGATAGATGTTGAAAAAAAGAGTGTTTTTAAACCTGGTGTTAGTAACTTTTACTTAGTAAAGGACCTGAATACTTGCTCCACCACTGTGTATATGTCACCTGTGCAGCCAGGTCGGGGTTCTGGCTGAGGCACTGCAGGAGACTGCTGACATACGGCCCTGACAGCAGGCTCTCCATCAGCCCTGGACTGGCTGTGATCTCCTCTAGCAGTGACTGCATTCCTGAGGAAACAGGGAGGAGGCCACGGATCAAAACTGATGGCTTATGTTCTTGATTCCTTGTCGTTAAACAGTGTGTATTTATATGTGCCTGCAGTAACGGTGCTCTGAGGGCTGGGATCAGCTCTCGGTGTGGAGGTCAGTCCTCTGAGTGGATCTGTGGAGTCACTGGAGAGAGATGGAGTCTGATGGCTTTCTCCTTCAGCTGGCTGCTCATTCCCAGATGATGTAGTCACCATCGGAGGTACTCCAGTCTGGATCATAAGCATAATATAGATGAGACACCACATACAGCATCTTAAAACACAAGATTAGTTAGACTTTTTCTGGACAGGTCCTTCAGGAAAACATTTCCAAACTTGTACCTGCGATAGTTTGAGATGTTTGGTCTCAGACTTCTGGTTGCCATCTGAATCAGCGGTGACGGTTTCAGGGTTGTCCGGCTCTGGCTGCATGTTGTTTAAAGCTCTGTCTTCATTGTGCATCACTTCCTCTATCATGTCAGGGTTCCTGATGAGCTCCATCACCTGGAGAAGGAGGGAGGATCAAGAACATATTGATCGTAAGGTGTGGGAGGAATTAGTGAAGGAGGGAAAAACTATGTTCAAGTCACTGTGAAATATGTTTGATCTACTTCACATGATATGTCATTTCTGTAACTAGTGGTCTCTCTAAACCAAAGTGAGAGGACTCCCCAGCTGATGACAGTGACCCAGGTCTGGAGTCACATCAGATTCTGCTCTGATTCAGAGCTGTTTACCGACAGGAGGAGAGCTCGGAGATTACTTTTACACTGCTCGATTAAAAAGTGGATTTATCCTCACTCCTACTGATTAACCTGACTGCAGCAGGGATAAACAGAGGTGATGGGATGTTCTGCAACGTTGACTGCCGACTGGATCTGGAGGGGAAATGTGATTAACTTCATGAACATAATGATACAGATAGGAGGAGGGGAAAAGGAGGGTGAGAACCAGACTCTCTGGTGAGTGCTGAGTACAGTGATTGACCTGAATCACACACACTTTCTTACATATAATACCTTTGATTATCTCATATCAAAGGCATATCTTGATCCTTAGACATATTCTAAAAGAGAAATCTTTGGTAACTTCTCTTTATCATGTACCATGTGATATAACTAGTGATTTGGCTCATCTTCTGTACATGCACACGTTGCTTTGGCACGCACTGCTAACACATTTGCACCTCAAACACAAACTCACACATCCCTTTTCATCCCCCACCTGTGAGATGACGTCTGCGTTGTTAAGCATGTCTCCCACCTCGGGGTTTGTCGGCAGCAGCTGCTGAATTTGGGGGTTAGACAGAATGAGCTGTCTGGTCAGTTGTGGGCTGGAGGAGGAGAGGGCGCTCTGCACAAAGCGGCTGCCCAGGATACAGCGCATCATCTCCGGGTCAGCCAGCAGCTGGCTCTCCATCTGGCGCTGGATAGTAGTGAAGAAGCCAGGACCGCTGTTTGTTAGGCCAAGACTGTCCAGACCTTCCACTATGCAAACAAGAGCAGATCAAAAGGACATGCAAATGAGCCGGAGAGCCGAGTAGTATCTGACCACTCCACAGTAGCAGTAAATAGCTAGATAGAAGGAATTACTGGAGGTGAGGCGAGTTTCTGTGTGGTGCAGTTCTCACCCAGGCAGAGTGGAGAGGTGGGAGATGGTGTGAAGTTATCCGGGTCAGGACTGGGAAGGACTGTGAGCTCTGAGCGGAGCATTTCAGGAGCTGGATCATTGGTGGGTGTGGCAGACGAATGCTGAGGCCTGAGAAGAGGAACTGAATCTGAATCTAGTGCCAGTGCTGCAGTCATAACTGTGTACACATGTGAACCTTATCTGGATGTAGATTACTGGGCATCTGTTCTATAACTGTATTTGTCAATTGCTTGAAATTATTGCTAAATTTAAATGCATTTGAGGAAAAACATTCATGAAGAAAATTAAAGGAGAATACTGTACGGTGCTGACTTTGTTAACCTGAAACTTTGCTGGCGCATAACGGACATCATACAAGCTGATTCTGATCCATCTGTGATCATAATAATATCGCCAGAGCAAAATATTGATCAGGCTCTTCTACAAAATACGAACAACGCAGTGGGCTGTAATTTAAAGCAACACAGATGTTTCTTAACTGTTCCAAAATGAAATCAGTGAGCTCATCACACTGTAATAAGCACACGATCATAAGATGTAGATCCTACACTGGAGGCAGCAGACACATGGGCGGAGCAGGGAGGCTGCAGGAGTTCAACTCAGGACACAAACACAGCAGAGACTTACTCAGCATTTTAATGTGTGTCTTCCAATTTCACAATTAATAGATGCACAAACACTGAACTCGTGACGATGATTTCATACTCAGTAAAATGGTGTCTGCATGCCCTTGAAGTATTTATCTGGAGCCTGCAGAAGATGCTCTGAGGAGTTCTTGGACATGTAAATACATGAAGTTGAGCTCAGGACGCCCCGAACCTTTTCCTTTTTAAAAAAATGTTTTACTCTGCAGTATATTCAGGCTCTTGCTCCTTATTTGAAAGTTCTCCTCTGTCTCATACTCTCCTCACAGCACATGACCATCTCCGTGTACCTTTGGATCATGCGGAGGCGGACTGAGCCATCTTGTGCTTTGAGGTGACTCAGGAGTTCTGATTCTCTGAGGACCCGGCCGGAGTGGATCAGCACCAGCAGCTCTGCCGGGACTCCCAGGCGCTCTGCGAGACCCCATTTCAGCTACACACACACACACACACACACACACACACACACATACACACACACGGTCACTGTTTCTCAGAATTAACCTCACATCCAGCAGTTTTACGCACATGTGAAGAGAGCGCGTGGCTGCCGGTGTGTGTTCCTCTGACCTGTCTGACGCTGCTGCCTCCTCTGACGATGAAGTCTTTGCTGTCTGTCAGACTTTTCACGACAACGTGGATCGTTTCGGACCTCTGACGGGCCCTCGGTTCCGCTTCCACCGAGCCCGACATGCCGGTCGTGTCCGGGCTGATGGTGATGGAGATGAGCGGGCCTGAGAGGAGCGCACGGTCCCGGGCCGGAGCTGCGCGCGTCTGTCCCGATGATGACTCTGCAGAAAGTTGTGTGGATGCGCGCCAGCCGTCGTCCCACTGCGCACAAACCCAACCTGCACCTCCCTGTTGTCCTGTGTACCTTCTACGATCTGCAGCTCCTCACATGGGTGCCACTGTGAGAAGTCTGATGAAACGGTCTCAATTATGCAACCTGAGTCAACTTAAAGATATAGTACACCGCAAAAACAGAAGACTCTGATTTATTTCAGATTTATTTCAGAAAAAGAAAAACTTCTCTCACAGCCGGTAAAAAGCATTTTAGACAAATGCATCCAACATGGCTGCAACTTCTGTGTTCTAGAAAAAAACATACCATTCTCCAAACCATAAAGGAGTCAAAATGTAATGTTGCTTTATGTAGATTTTAAACATGTTATGTGAAGACAACATTGTGCCTGTTAGATTTAGGCACACAGACCACTTGGTAAGGGTTCAGAAAACATCATGTTTAAGGCTTAAAATACCTGTTTTTGTCGCCACAAACTCAGCTGGATATCGTCCCCACGTCGAATAATAATGCATTTTTATTTATAGGCTCCTTTCAAAGCGTTTGTGGACAGCTTACGTTCAAGTTCAAAACAAACGTATATCAAACATCATTAAAATGAAACAAGACAATGTAAAATAATAAAAGTTCAAATAAAATAAGTCATTGCAAAATCAAATGGGCTGCAAACATTTACATGTTTAAACACAGACTTGAACTGTGGTCACTGGCTTGGTAGCCGTCTCACCTAAACCTGTGACATGTACATATTCAAACATATGTGTGATTTATAGAAAGATAAGGTGCCAGCAGGACTGGTTCTAAAGTCTAAATACTGTAATCTTTTATCTGTTTTTCTGCTCAAAGCTTACAGCACCGACAGTGAGAGGTGGGCTGAACTTGTGCTTAAGTAAAATATGCGAAGTTACAGTAAAATCATCATTAGGAAACACATTGAGACTCTTACACCTGTGGCTCAGGAGTGGAGTCAGTGTCTTGTTATCAGAAGGTCGCTGTTTCGATTCCCCTGGTCTGCATGTCGAAGTGTCCTTGGGCAAGATAGTGAACACCAAACTGCTCCTGATGTGCTGGTCGCCACCTCACATGGCAGCCACCAGGTATGAATTACTGCAAGTCGCTTTGGACAAAAGCTTCTGCTAAATGTAAAATGTCTTGCTGTTTGTATGAAGTTTCCCATCACATGATGAGAGTTGGGATTATGTGCTAAAAGTCAGTGACATTCCTCTTTTAAATTTCTTATCAAAACATATTTTTTAATCAGGGATCAAGTTGTGGCAATGCACTAAACTCAAAGATGAAAACAGCTTGAGCTTGTACTGTTACAATTTGTATTTCAGATTCAGAGCACACAACACCTAAAATCTTCACATTAAAGACAAACATACACAGAAAAAAAACAAGACTTCTTTCACTGAAAAAGTATTTTTTATTTATTTCTTTACTTTCTTAACAGTGAAAAAGAAAAAAAGAAAAAACAAAACACAACCATACATCTCACAATCTGTCATTTTGGCATGAAAACGCACAGACGGATCAGACACGCAGCCTCCAACAGAACTAGAGATGCAGTGGCGAGCGAGTGCCTTCAGAGGGCAGCGCCGTGTGCCAAGCCACCAATTCAACACAAACTCTCAACTTAAAAGCTTCTTGTTCAGCTGTGAAATACATCCTGCCATGTCTCAAGTGTTTGTCTGTGTGCGTGTAGTTACAAGGAGCATGCAGTATATGCTAACACAGAGTCAGAGCTAAAAAAAAAAAAAATTATAATAAAACAAGGAAAGAGAACCCTGATTGTGATCAGTATTTCTGATTTTCTTCATTTTGTTCTTCAGTCAATTACTTAATTTTTACGTTTTATTTCCTTCCGAGATCTTCATAGATCCGTTTCAGAGCCTTTCTTCCCTTTCTTGTTTCCCTGCCGACCAGAAAAGTCCAAAATTAAAAACAAACAACAACAATAACATGGAAATAGACAACTGTTTCTTTTCTAATGTTGATATCCTGAACTGAACTTCTGCTCTGACCTCAGCTGTGTATAGTAATAAACTAAATTACACTCCTGTATAACTGCTCCTCTGTAGTGGGCCTGTTAATTACTCTGCAACCTTTCTAACATCACCTGACCTCCTGACTGCTGCTGCTCTGCTCTACAGACAGGGAAAGAAAGAACATGCATGCAGATGCAAAACACCCACGTGTACTCAAACACATCAACCTCAGCTCACACACACACATACACACACACACAGGATATGACATCATCTTGTCTCTCAAATCTCGACGCTAACTGAATAACATAAACACTTGACTCTGAGTCACTCAGAGCTTCCTCGTTATAGTGACTTGATTATTTGAACTCTCACCTGATGTTTTGGTTGTTCTGTCTGCAGACCTTTGACTTTAGACCTTTCTTGTTCAAGGGCACCATGTAGTAATGTTACCTGTATGAACAAAAAAAACATTTAAATGTTAAAGAGTTACAAATGTATCACACAGCCATGTTCATGTGTCACAATCTTTATCTCACTATAACTCACCTGTGATGACAGCTCTTCTTTTATATGTAGAAGCTCTTCAACCTGAAGAAGGATTTCTGCTTTATCTTTCACTGAAGGAGACGACGTAAAACATCAGAAATATCAAATTAAATCTTCATCATGGGGACAAAAGGAAGGAGTGCAGTCTAATGTCGGAGATGTTCAACTCACTCTCTCCCTGTTGGAGCATCTTTAGCAGCTGGGAATTTCTTGCTTTCACCTCTTTGTACTTCACCTGCAGAGTCGAGAAACGTGAACAAAAACATTTGTGGTTTGTTTTTGTTTTGAAGGAATTATAACATTTTCCACAACAGAGAGACAGACAGACAGACGGACAGACGGACGGACAGACGAGGGAACATGGATTGTGCTGCAGTTGTGGTTTAACACTTTTCTTTAGAGATGGAATTGGAAAAGAAGTTTTGCACTTCAACAGCCGGATTCTCCGTGGAGACCCACAAATCCAGTGAACATGTTCCAAAAAAATCACATCCCAAATTTCCAAGTCAACAAGGACGAAATATTCACATTCCATTTAATTTGGCTCACATCACAATAGATGAACGCTCGCGTGTTTCAGCACAGAGTCTTGTTTACAGCGTTTGAAATATACAGGTTGGGAGTTGGGACCAATTATTTAGGAACTATTTTGAAAGTATTTTGACATGTTGATGTGTTTCTGTGCTGTTGATACCGGCCGCTGTCGGAGGCTACTATACCCGACAGGAATCCAAGCTGCCCACAGCGTCCATGATTTTAGAGAGATGAAACAAAAACACATTTTAAGCCGCATCTCCAGAGAAACTGGGTTTGTATCAACACATTTAAGAGGAAATGCCCATTAAAAGTTGTCTATAGTCTGACCTATAAAAATCTTGGTGCCTTTATTCGATCCATGTATTCAATCCCTTCCATCCACTAGCTGTAGCCTACAATAGCATCTGAACTGCCCTGATCCTCTGACAACAGATACATTTTACTTATAAATATGTTCATAACAGCAGCGAGCCCAGCAGCCTTTATTCTAATGTTTCTCGTTAAAATGATCTACAATTACAATAGAAGATGAAAAAGACATTTCAGGCTGATTAGGGAGACATTATAATTTTCCAGTGAAATTATAGACTGATGGGAAAACTGCTTATGCCTGCTGACCTCCCACTGTGAAATCGTCTTCTTTAGCTTATCGATTTCCTGGTCTTTCTTCTCCAGCTCGTACTTCAGCTGCTCTGCTCGAGGGTCCTAACAGGGAGGAGGAGAAGAAGAAAGAGCACGTCAGGACAAAAATATACTTTCCATCTAAATTTGCTGAGTAAGGAAACACTAACTTCACTTGGAAGATGTGAAGTCTGAAGCGGTACGGATAAAAGTGGGTCGATAATTTCAAGAAAATGCAGCAAAAAAGACCATAATTTGTGCAGGGTTTGTTCATGTACTGCACATTCGTACGTGTATTTCTATCGGTCTACTCACTGGTTCGTGTTCAGTGGAGGTGTTGACTTCTTGTCCCTGGCTGTTAGAATACTGCTCGCGTCTCTTCTCCTGTTGGATAATCCGACTGACATCGTCCTCAAGCTTGTTAAAAAAACGCTCTTCCGGCCCGAGTCCCAACGCTTGGTTAGCCGATCTGGCGTCCTGGAGAGGAAAGAGGTCAGTGTAACAACGGGATGATACCACACAAGACATGATATTTAACCCCAAATGAAACCCGGTGAATATTATGTACAGGTACATTTGTTCTCTTACACAAGAGGTACGAAATGTTCTGCCTAATGTGTCCCACTGATCTGACATCAGCACAGATGTACGTGTGGTGTTAAGACAGGAAACAGATGCTCAGGGACGTTGCTCACCTCTTTCTCTGGTTTCTTACTTAAATGTTCTGCAAAGATACAAAGCACATCAACATGAATATCATTCTGGGAGCCTGTTGACCTGCAGACTGTAGCACAAAAGAGCTTAATTCACTTAACGGATCAATACATTTCTCTCACCTGCACTGCCTTCAGCCTGGAAGTCCTGCAGTGAAACTGTCTTTTTGTCTTTTGCCTGCTGATTCTTCTTTTTGTCCTTCTTCCCTCCGACCTCTTTTCCACCTCGAGACTTTGGCGAGGACGTGTTTGTGTTGGTGGTCTGAGTGAAAGCAGAACATCTGAATTATAATTACATACAAAAAATAAATTGACTTTAAATGCAAATGAAAGTTTTTCATGCTAGAAAAAGGATACAGTGCAGTTTGAAATTATTATAACAGTGATGTTTTTTCCATGTTTTGGCTCGACTCTCGGTCACTGGATTTGTAATCAAACAGTAACTTTCAGGGTAAAGTGCTGAATCTCAGCTTCAAGGGGAGTTTGATCACTGCTTGCTGTGCAAAGACAGAAATGTAGGGTTTTATTTTGGCCTCTCCTCCTCTCAGTCCATACGTGTCCCATATTGGCCATTGCCGGGTGGCCGCGTTCATATTCTAGCTGATTCCAGAAAGGGTAGACTTTGCTTCTACCAAGAAGTGATAATATCTGTCTCTGTATCATCAGGCAATTATTTGTGTACTTCCTGAATCCTGTAACCTGCAGGGACATTGTAAGAATGGGTGATGGTCTGTGGAGAACCAGGCCAAACGCAGAGTGAGCTACAATTAAACTTGAGGGGGAAAATAACTCTGTGGAGAACAAAAATCACTTGATTCTATATTTAAAATCTTTAGGGTTGATGCGGTTTCTTTTGGGTCCAAAAATTATCAAAATTAAAGATCTTTCATAATCAAAGTCTTGACTTTTATGTTTTTATGGTCCTGAATCATTAAAATCAAATTAAATACGTTTAAAGATTTTTTTAAGGATCTGCAGATAACTCCACGTAAATTATGCCTCCCAGAAAGGGTTGTGGAAAAGCGGACCTGTTTGTTTTGTTCGTACTCCAGTTTACTTAGAATCAAGGCCTTTTCCAAGTCGGCTTCATACAGCTCACTGGTTATCTACAGAGAGAGGAGGAAAGTAGGTGAAGAATAACACATATATGATTTGTACTGTAAGTCTGTATGTCTGCCATTGTTGAAAATACAGTTATATCAGGGACAAACACCACTGCTACATTCTGAACATCACCACTAAACCAGCTGGAAGTTATGTGGCTTCCTGCAGCCCATGACAACAATGATTCAAGGGAACATTATCTACAGAACAGGTCACCAGATTCCACATTTGTTAATGTGATTGTTGTCTCTCTTACCTGCTCATCCCTCTGCTTCCACTGCTGCCAGCCCTCTGCAGGTATACCTGGGTCCCCTGCTGCAGGATTGAGAAGTTCATTGGCTATTCCTGACAGGGTCACACAGGGAGGCGGGGCACTGGACTTCTGAGGGATCTTCTTGAAGGCCAGATTACGTAACTAGCAGAAAGAGAGATGCAGGTTAATGCAGACACTTGATATTACCATTATTGCTATCATTAGGAGTGATTATAGACTGTTATTGGCCTTTTGCTGCAGTGCTCCCAGGTCATCAGGTAGTGTATCTGCGACAAGCTACCTGATGACCGGAGATCTCTTTCACTGTACAGACTGTAAAGCCCATTGAGGCAATGTGATTGTGATTTGGGGCTATATAAATAAAATTGATTTGATTTGATTTGAGATCTGTAATAACTGTGTCAACAACAAAACCAACAGAAAACCTGAGCGCTTGTGGTTGTTCACTGTGTCTGTGACTTCTGCCTGCAGGGTGGATGTGGGTTTGACAGAGTTACAGTCTTGTATTTGGTGGGTCCTTGCAAGTGCATTTTAACGAGGCTGCAATTACAATTGACTTCACTGTTGACTCACCTGCCAAATATTATCTCAATCAATAAATGAATTTGATGGTTAGTTTTTAAAATGTCAACAAAAACGGCAAAATTCAGCAAATATTCAGAATAGAGATTTCTGCTTGAAAATGATCTAAAACATTTACAGTTGCAACAATCTCTTCTATCAACAGACTGGTAAACATGTCTGCTATCAGCTCTGTATTCTAATGTGATTCACACAGACTTGTTAGGAAATGAGTAAAGTCGATGAGGTCCTTGCTGAGGACAAAAAATGTGAACATCTCCACAACTGAAAGCGCACTATCAATGAAATTTGTAAACTATGTTCTTGTTGTTGATGTCTGTCCATCCCCGGGGGAGAGATCACGCCTCTGTGGTTCCTTCCTGAGGTTTCTTCTATCTTTTTTCCCTTTGTTACATGATTTTCTTTCTCCCTATATTCCTCACTTGAATTGAGGGTCTAAGGGTTAAGGTTACAGATTAAAAAGCCCACTGAGGCAATCCGATTGTGAATTTGCCAACATACATAACCTGATCTGACTGCAATGTAAAGACAACTTAATGTGTGTGACGTGTCTCAGCATTTCAAGCGATGGAAATCCCCAAATTGTAAACAAACCATAACAAAGGAGTGCACCTGACAACACCAGCTGCAGTTTCAGTTCAGGTGAAGTGAAACAACAGAGGAGCGTAGACGGAAGTCACGTCTGCAGCACAATAACACAGATATGAAGCGGAGGGTCTGGAGATGCTCCTGTGTCTCACCTCGTTTGCTTCAGTCAGCTGCTGCTCCTTCCTCTTCTTCTTCTTGTCTTTCTTCTTGTCGTTGCACTGACCCGCTTTCCCCCCGGATCCTCCTGCCTTTCCCTGCCGGGGCTTCCCGGAGGACTCCCGTCCGCCTTTGGTGGGGTTCTTCCCCGCATCAGAGGCTTCGGAGTCCGAATCCGAGTCTATCTGGAGCAGGGCGAAGCGGGACGCGGTGGTGGGGACGGTGATCATTGCAGACGATGCCATTCTGAAAGGATAACTTGAAGCCGGTCATAACACAAAACAGCGAGTTAGCATCCTGTCACAACCTGTTTTCACATTAAACACGACATGATGTCAGCCACCAGCAGGATTTACAGCAACAAATCGTGCAGTTCGTGTGTCTAACCAAACCACATATTCATAAAGATGAACGTAGTGTCATTTAGACTGCACCGTTGCTAACAGCTAGCATTATGCAGCAGCAAGTTGTTAGCTAACTGTACGTTTAGCCGGGTGCGTTAGCTTCTAAACAAGTGCAAAAGTAGCGACGCGTGACAGTCAAAAACACAGTAATGGACTCACGTCGACGTTTTCTTCTCAATACTCCCGCTGACTCGTTTTGAAGAGGCAGTACTCACGCGAAAAGTTGCTAAAGAATACTTTCACCTGTTCGTGAAGATACTGTGGCTTGACTGTGCGTTCGCTACCAGCGAGTGCCTGAGTACAGCAGCCCGGTGGGGCCAAAAAGGATAACGGCTCTGAGCCGGTGTTGTACCGAGCTCTGTTTTCTCGTCCAGGTGTATTTCCCCTGGCGAAATGAAATATGATGGACTTTTGGAAGAAAGTGTGCTCATTAATTTATAGCCTAAATATAAATCGGTATTTTATCATATTTGTCTTAAATCCAGCTGCATTGTAGCAGGTAAAGCACATCCTGACAGCTTGAATACTACTGTCAGATACTTTCCCCCCTCTGTTCAATATGAAAGGAGGCTCACACATCTTACAAATTCATACCCCTGACTTCTTTCACCACAACGGATAAGACCTGTGATTTTCATCCTGATACCATCAAAATCACTTTTAAAAAATCACTAATATTCCAAGCTGTCAGGATGTGCTTTGCCTGCTATAATGGAGATGGATTTAAGACAATTATGATAAAATAGTGATTTATATTTAGCCTATAAATGAATGAGCACACTTTCTTCCAAAAGTCCATAATATTTGAAATGAAAAGTCTCTCACAAAGATAATATTTTTTATTGATAGAAATAACAGTAGTTGGTTGTGTTAATAAAGACATAAAGAAAAACATATGTGCTGTTGTCCCTGTTTAAAAATATAACTAGACAGTCATGAAATTTGGATTTCACTTCTACATCTTCAGATAAAACTCACTAAATCAAACTTAAATCAGTTTTGAACCTTAGCTCTCTCCACAGTGCCTCTGTGGCACCAGCACAACAGCTCGAGGGCGAGTTTCTTGTGAATGTGCGCTTCCTTCACCCTTCCAGCCATTTCGGGGAAACACATCTCGACGAGGAAACAGAGCTCGATACAACACCGGACTGGTGATCAGGCTCTCTCACAGAAATCTAAAACTGTGTTTGATGATTGATGATTAGTTATCTGTTTGTGGCAGTGGTGTGTGTCATGTGTTTATTAATGATTTCAAGGCACATTGTCGATTATTATTATTAGTATTATTAACAATTCAGAGTTTGCTCGGTTGTCATGGTGATATCTCAGCATGGGCTATCTATTTTGGGGGAGGGGTGAAGAGGTTATGTGCCAATTTTAACATAAAGTGATGCCCCTGAGTAGTCTGCTGGGGTAGATTGGTATGTGAACACCTATATAATCTATTGCCTATATCACCTATATTGATGTTATTTATTTGTTGTATACAAACCAAAATTTAGAAATCACACCCCCTCAGTTGGCTTTAGCTACAGTGAACAAAATCCTCTATCGTAGACCCAGTGATTCAAGAGGGGAAGAACTTGTCGGACATAAAAAAAAACAAACAAACAACCTTTTAATAGGAGGAAAAACAGAGGCATCATTTCAAAAGTGTCCTAACCCTGTTTATGTTGTTGGTGACATTATCCAAGCCTTTATACCTTGATCACTATAGGTGCCATTCTAAGGGTTTTTAATGCTTTTTGCTACATATTAGACACATATTAAAAACCTCTCCGCACCCACCCGCCCGCCGGCGGGCGATTGCAGAAAAGTGACTGTATGTCCCCACTACGCAGTGACGTATCCCGCTTCAGCTTTCATCAATACGGACATACTATA
>CAEMYA010000181.1:1118303-1176033 GCA_903131615.1 Diplodus sargus | reverse complement strand
TGTGAGGGCTGATCGACACGGTGGAGGGCCTCACTGAGACACTGCCTGAGTTTCTTTTTAAGCTCTCGGCTGGAGCTTTTGTAGAAAAACAGCTCTTTCTCTAGATGCTGCACTCTGTCTTGGATAGCCTGCTGTGCATCTTCTGAACCACCCTCTAAACACATGCACACACACAAGCAAACAGGCAGACAAAAGTAAATGAAACAGCCACATTGATGAACCTTTCTGTACAGATATTATTCATGTTTTAAATGGTTCTGTCTAATTTCCTCACCTTTAAGTTTCTGCAGCAGCAGCTGGATGTTGTTCTGGTGATCTCGGTGCTGCTGGGTGAGCCTGCGGTCAGCATCCAGGGCCAGGCGCTGCATGGCGGCCTCCAGCTCCCTTAGCACCACCTCTTGCTCTCCAGCATGAAGCTCCAGCTCTTCACAACGCAAACGTAAGTGGTGTTCTGTCTCACGGAGACAAACAACCTGCCGAAGAACGGTGCAGAGAAAGACATATTATTATTATCACTATGATTACAAAGATATTGGCTGAAGCTTTGTTTACCCTCACCCCTGCAGAGACAAATCAAGGACAGAGAAAAACAGGTGGAGGGGAGTTACTCATGGTGTAATAGCATAACAAAAACTCCTGGAGTGAATTTGATATAGTTTATAATGACATTAAGACGTATCAGCTGGAAAGATAGAGGGCACAGCAGGGTGCATTAGGGGAGCAGAGAGAGTGAGGAGATGGAAATTAATTTGCATTACAGAAATGTTGCAGCTGCACTTGTGACTCACAGAAGCAACCAAAGAGAGAAGCAAGGGAAGGTAAACAGTGGAGGAAACGAACAGGAATGGAAAGATTCATTCAGACATGGAATGTGCTTATTAAGGAGAAATAATGGGAAAGGAAGCAAAGACAAACATACAACATTCAACGAGCATGTAGGCTTTGTATGTGGAGCAAAATGTTGCATAAATCCTCATCTTCATCTTCAGCATCTTACCTTGTTGAAATATTTGATGAGCAGCTCAGAAGCCTCAGGTGTCGAGAGCTCCTTCAGCTTCCTGTTGACATCACACAGGTGGGAGGGTTCAGTGCTTTGTGACCGACTTATAGACGAGTCTGTGACTAACAGCTTCTTCTGTTTGTCCTGGATTGAGTTGTTTTTAAACTCCAGAGCAGCATCCAGAGCTTCGATAGCTTCCTCCAGCTGGAGCAGGGAACGCTCCTCCTGGATCAAGACACACATAAAAGTGAAAAACAAAACAAAAACAAAGTTGCACAATTATGAAAGTAAAATGCATCAATAAAATTGAAAAAAGTCTATTTTTCTGACCTCGACAGTTAGCACTCTGTTGTCCCTCAGCTGGGCATCCAGAGTGTCTCTCCTCTTCTTTAGCTTCTTTCTCTCTTCCTCCAGCTCCTCTACAGTGACTCGTCCAGTCCGACTCACTCTGCTGCTGTTCTGAAGCTGCTCCTCCAGAGACTCTAACTGCACCGACACACGCAGCAGGTCCTGACTCAGAGCCTGAAAAGTCATTGTTAAAAAAAACTTTTAGCTTCCTGCTTCAATGATCCAAAATCTGAACAAAATCTTCACACATAGGCATCTATACACGCTAACCTGACTGGAACGAAGCATCTTGTTCTCCAGTTTGTTTTTCTGTTGCAGACAGGCCTCCCTGCGCAGGAGCACCTCCTCTCGCCTCCTCAGCTCGTCCTCCAGCTCCTGCAGCTCTGCTCTCCTCTGGAGCACCCACTCCTCCTCCTCCTCCAACAAACAACTGTCACGCAAACTACTGTTTTCTTTTGACCCTTTCTGGTGGTTGTGGTTCCATACAGTCACATCTGCTGGCCTTTGCGCCTATAAAAACCCCCCACAAATAATGTTAACTCAGAGCAGTTAATGATTTACCTGGGCAGGGTTAACTATCCACATAGTTTTGTATTTCCCAATGAGTTTTCTCATTTCTATTATACAGTGTTGATACACTATTGCTTCTCCACCCTTACAACTTTTTACCTTTTTGCTGATTATATTCCTATTGAAATGTCTTACAACCAACAACCAACCTCATTTTGGTCAAGTCCTTTGTTGTTGTCACTGGTCTCTCTCTGCTGCTTGAGGCTGGCCTGAAGCTGTGCTCTCTGCAATCTCATGTGCTGCAGGCTGCGGTACAACTCTGCTTTGACCTGCTGGCTCTGCATGGAGAGTCTGGCCAACACGCCGGGTTCTCTGCTATCAACACTGTGCCTGCCATGTCTGTCTACTGCTTGGGTCTTCTTGTCTGTCAGACAAACACACACATTTAAAGAAAATATCACCCAAAATGAAAGATAGCACATAAATATTATGGGACAATGTGTAATTCTATAAACGCACCCGTTTTGTCAAGCTCTCTGATGAGCTCCTCTTTCATGTGCATGTTGATTGACAGATCTCGGATCCGTCTCTGAGTGACGCTGGCTCTTAGTCTCTCCTTCCTCATGTGGCTTTGATTGTTTTCCTTGATCCCTGAGAAGAAATAACAGCTGACAGTATGAATAGGAAATAACTTATTGTGATACATTAACTCCTTGGAACCAGGTAAACAAGCCTCTATCAATACAAAAGGACAAAAGTATACCTGTGGTTTTCAGAGTCTGCTGTGCTGATGGATTTTCACTAGATGTTTGGTTTGATCCAGAGGTTTTCTCTTTCAAAGCTGAATTCTTCTGCCTGCTGGTCCATGTTCGGTTTAAAACTCGCCTGGAGAAATATCACAGTATAAGAAAGGCAGATACTTTTATTTTAATTCACTGCTGTAAGACTTTATGAATGAAAAATTACTGATGTGTCTGAAACTTAGCTTTTGTATTTCTGTGACACAGAGCACTCTCCAACATACAGGGCTGTAATTGCAGATTTTTTTTATCCACATGCGCAACCTTAGTTTCAACATGGTATCATTACCGGTCAGTTGTACACAATGTGCTCACATAAACGCTCAACACTTTGTGCTGTAGGATGATATTTTTGACCAGTTTGAGCTGCACACGTTCACAGATATCGCAGTGGTTATTTTGAAACAGTACTCTGCAACAGTTCTGGTTCTGGTTGCACAAAATGAAAGTAATTAACCACTCTGTACAGCATATGCCATGTGTAATGCATTGCAATTAAATACGAGACTAAAATAAGGGACGGCAGATGGAACCATTATGATCATTATCAAAATTACTGCAATTAAAACAGTATTTCTGCTTCCAACTAGTTAAAGTGAAAAGCAGTGTTTTCAGGGTTTGTGTGATTTTTGAGAGGTCAATCGGATGTCATCCCAGTGACAAACAAGCCACCTGGGCCTTTCTTTCCATGTATCAATGTGCATTGAGGGTCGTGGTTAGAATCACTAATAAATACAGATTTGGCTCAATAAATAAATTAAATGGACCAAAGATAATATTGAAAATAAATGTAGGTATTAATTGATAAAATGGGGCATAATTTTATATTTTTGCTTTAATTTGCCTCTCTAGAGAATAAATGTACCCCCTCAATATCATAATGAAGCACAAATGCAATTAAAAAAATATGTATTAATATGATTTATGGCATATTAATTCATATATGGAGCCATTTATTAATTTATCATTTTTGGTAGTTTCAGTCCTCCATACAGGACATGGGAGTAACACATGGGAATACGTAAGGGATGAAAAAATAGATTACATTGTATTTTTGTGAGTACTGGGTGGTTTAGCTTATAAAGTCTTATCAATGCTTCTTTACTGGCACAAAGGCAATTCTTGTACTCTTGATCCAAGTATTCAATTAATTCAACATTAATTCACACATGACTTGAGTCACTAAGTCACAGGCGACTCGCTCAACTTGAATTTGATGTAGTGAATCACTGGTGGCTCGACAAAGAAAGAACCAGTAGGCTTGTTTTACATATGAACTCTCACCTAAATCCCATTCTGCCCACATCCTCCTCTTCCTCCTCCCCCTCCTGATCCTCGTCTTCTCTCTCTGCCTGTTGCTTTATGAATGGACAGTACACTTCATCCTTCTCTTCAATCTCAGCCAGCAGGAGATGACCGCGCATCTTAAAGGCTGCTATCACCCTCTCTAGTGAATAAGCCGGGGGACTGGAGTGGATCTACAAACACACATGCATTCACACAGAAACATGCACGGTCATGAATGAGTCAAAGGCAAGCAAAAAGTCAAGACAAGCAAAAGACAGTGATTAATGTGCAACTGATACAACAAATAAACACACAATCAATTATACACTCAAACACACACACAGAACATAACAGTGGAGCTACCAACCCTCCTGGGAGGCCCGTGTGCAGAGCTGGCTCTGATCAGAGGGACACTGCAGGGTCTCTTGCTTGAGTACCCAGAAGCCCCTGTTTCCACTGGTGCCTGCGTGGTATTACCCCCGAAGGTCATGAGGTCGCTGCGAAGACGACTGATGAGTATCTGCTGGTCCACAAGTTGTTCAGTCTGAAAACATTCACACACACATTAAATTCAAAGACAGTTTTGAAAGTTATTTGCTGACAACCTACAATGCCGAAGGTGTCAAATGTCGTTCAGTACTGAGTTGTACAGCTGCACTCAGGACTGTATTACTCCTCACCTGTATTCGATTACGTTCCTTTTCTTCCTCTAAGGCCTGGAGGTGTGTTTTGCTCTCTTGGAGAAGTGCCTCTACTTCTTTTTGGACGCGTCTCAGCTCTGCATCTTTTTCCTCCAGAAGCTGTTCCTCTGCGGTAAGCGCTTCCTGAGAGACAGAGAGAGAGAGACAGAGAGAGAGACAGAGAGAGAATGAGAGAGAGAGGGAGACAGAGAGAGAGAGGGAGAGGGGTTTCTGTGTTTTTTCTTTAGCTTGACTTGTGAACATTCAAGGTCAGGGGCGCTTACTTTTATTTTTCATCAACTATTCATTCTATGAAACTAACTTCAGGCAGTGTGTCTAAAGCTTTTCAAGCATAATCTCCTCTTTGGTGATCAAGGAAGTCACCCCGGACATTTTGACTAGTAATAAAAGAGAAAAACACAGGTGTAATTAATCAAATTCCCAGTGGCTTGATAACACGGGCTGGCTTTAATTTAATTTCAACCTTTGTTGTCCAGAAGGTGTCATAACTGGAAAAAAGCACAGGTGTAACTGAAAACATTAACAATCTGTCATCTTCCTACTTGGAGAAGACTATCTAGACTCTCCTCTCCAGATGAAAATATTTTTTGTCCTGCAGCACTATAACTTAAAGGCTTCAAAGACAATAATTAAACCAGATCATCTCTGCTGTTTTAATCAATTCAGATAGCGAAAATGACTTTGAATTAAAAAAAAAGTGCACTTAAGGCTTTAACCACATCATATAAGATATTTTACTCTGAATGAAAGTAAACCTACGGTAGCTACAAAGTCCTATAATGGCAATCTGATGTTTATTTTTCATGTGTCGTCATTACCTTGCATTTGCTGAGTTCTTCTCTGAGCCTTAATATGGTAATGTGGCGGGTTTGGTCTCCATCCCCCTCCGAACAGCCCTTATCATCAGCTTGATGCAGGTGATTGACAGCTGTCAGTCTCTCCTGCCAGTCCTGCAGTCGCGGCCTGAAGGAATGACTTGGAGTCGGGCCGGTGATATCTGCAAGCAGGGCTGCTGCTTCCTGTGCTAGAAGGCGGTACTGTGATGGTTCCTCTTGGTTGACCTTATCATCTGGATCAGATATCGCTGTCTGACTGGGCTGCTTAAAGCTGTCCCCCTCTCCACCCGTCCTCTCCTTTTCCATCACCATCTCTCTCTCCTTCTCCTTCAGGAGCTCTCTCAGAGTCTGTACTTCAAACTCAAGCTCGCCCAGTCGAGCATCGCCAGGGTCCCAGGATGTAGGACAGGATTTAACCTCTGTTTGAGCGGATGATGCAGGACGGTTACGAATGTGACGAGCTTTGGATGCAAACTGCAGGACACTCAGAGTCTCAGCTACACTGTGGTGAGAGGGGCTCACACATGCCACCATCAGCGTGTGGGCGGTGCCTCCTAGTGAGTCACGGAGGAGACGCGTGATCTTGGCATCACGGTACGGAATGTGTGCACTGCTGCAGCTGTTACCGCGCCGATTTCGAGCTGGGTCAGAGAGGGCTCGGATGACGTTGCCCAGCGCAAGCAGGCCTGTGTTGATCTGAACAGACTCCTTGAGCCGCGTCCCAGTGTTTCCAGTTTTTCCAGCCCGCTCCGAGCCTGCTAGGTCAACCAGACAGAGTTTGGAGGAGCGGACAGATTTTAAGGAGTTGTTGTGGCAACACTGGGTGAGCTGAAGGGTGAGGATGGCGTGAGAGCGACTGGAGTGCTCATTCATCCCTGTGGTGCCGGTGTGGCGTAGAGCATTCCCCGTCTCCAGAACACTCAGAAGCTCCTCTCCTGAGGTGACAACCATCTCTTTGGCTCCCACCACCACTGAAACAAAACCAAACCAGATATTTTTTAATAGGACACTTCAAGTCGATATGCTACCTTCCCCTGTGGGCAGTAAACTAATGTGTAACAGAGTGTCTAATCTCATTATATTCCTATGAATTGCTCATCCTCTCTTATACAACGTATAAAAAGCTGCTACTGAGCTGCCTGATGGGAAGTGAAGGAGCCAGATGCATCTTAAGATTGAGTAGTTAGAATACAGCAGGCATGGGACAATATGAAAACATATATTTGTCACCTGTGTTTCCCCTCTCATCCTCTCTGATATGGAGCTCTTTTTGAACGGTGTGCAGCTCCAGCAGGTCTCGCAGTTCCTCCCTGTAGAGCTCCATGTACGAGACTCGCACCGTGGCGTCCACACCGTCACTGTTGTTCCTCTTCTCCTCCAGCAACAGGAACACATCCTGGGCCACACGGTCAATTATCCCTCCCTCTACATCTGAGAGAGTTTATGGGACAAAGAAATATTTACAAACACTGAATTTTCATAGTAAATATTCATATAAAAAAGGAAGAAGCAGTAAAATGTAATAAAAACAGGTGTGTCCTGTTTACTAATACAATTCACCATTGGTTTTGAGTCACTGGGTCACATGACATGGAAGCTACTGAAAAATAACTTCTGAATTTTGAAAATATATTGATATAAAATAAAAGAAGCAGTCAAATCCATTAAAAAGAAGTGTGTCCTATGTGGCCCCTGTAGTAATACAATTCGGCACTGGTTTGGAGTCACTGGGTCACATGACATGGAAGTTATTGAAAGAAAAGGGCATTTTTTTCAATTTTCACTAATATCATCAAGTCAGCATGAAGAAACATTGTTTTTGTGTAAATCAAACAAACAATAGGGTAATTTATTGATGGTCCCTAACTCAGTGGACCCAGTGGACAATACTGTAGCTACCTGTTCTCATAAATAACTCTTTAAAATGTTATTTCTGGGACAAAAACTTCCACCAGTGCTCTGAACAGCTCACCCAGGTTCCCTCCTCCGAGTGTGTACGTCTTCCCTGACCCCGTCTGTCCGTAACAAAACACGGTGGCGTTGTAGCCGTCGAGCAGGGACTCCACCAGGGGCTGGACGCAGGACTCGTAGACCTCGTCCTGGCTGGCAGTCGGTCCGAACGCGTGGTCGAAGGAGAAGAGTCGGTCTGAGCCGAGCATCACCTGTGCGGAGCCCGGCACCACCCGATGACACACCTGGTGGTTGTGGAGGACTTCTTTAGGGAGCAGGGGACGGACGCGGACCGCCACCCGGACACACACCTCACTCATGATGTCGAAACCAAGACTTACGAGCGTAAACTTAAATGGACTTTCACTTCCAGTCCTGCATCTTACAGCAGAGTTCTGGTGAACTCTTTTAATTCAGTCATTTGTTTACATTTTACCGAAACAAACCCTGTAATGTCGGCCCCGTGTAGCTACACTCCTCAGGTGTCTTGTTGTCAACTTGCTCCCGTTTGTTGTCGCTTCTCGGTTGCCCGGGAAACCGCCGCCGCGGTGCAGCAGCAGTCGAGGAGAGCACGAGGCGTTCAAGAGTCTTCACGGCGGTCGGACCGAGTGGTCCGTGAACGCAACAGCGCCATCTTGTGAATGTGCTTCTTCACATGCATATGTACAACAAAAGTGATTATTCCAGGGATGTATCTGGAGAGTGTTTTAAAACAATAGAAACAAATAAACAAACAGAATATAATAAATCCCTTTAAACGTTTTCTGTAGTTTAATGAAATAAGACTTAACCCTGTAAACTTTTGCACTTTCCTGGTGAAATCTTTGCACATTCCTGCACAAAAAGGTATATTTAAGTATGTCATATTGTAAATGTTGTCTTTAATTATGGGTATAGTACTAAATACTATAAATAACAATAAAATCATTGATTCTTTTTTCACATTTTATTATGAATTTTAGATTTTGCAGTGTTGTGCTCTCAAAATGTTCCTACTTGTTATGCTAAATATCATGAGCCGAGGCAAACTCCTGCAATTTAATACCTACTTTTTATACATTTTACTGGTCCAAATTAATATATGATGAGTATTTCATGAGATTTACACAAATATTTGCTAGAAAAAACAGTAATTACACTTTTAACAGTTTGAGAAAATCCGATTTTTCAATCATTTAAGATAAAGGAGCAACATGCACAAATGTTTCCTGTTTATCATTTATCATATCCATTTGTGATCACTCAAAACACTTGTGTACACTTCCTTGAAATGAGGGTTAGACCAGATTAATGGCTGTTATTATGAATATCTTCAAATATTTCGACTCCTTCAGGAAGTGCCGACATCCTGCTGAAAGCCCCACTCCTGTTATTCATATATTTTTAGTCATTTGCAGGTACTGTAAAAATGACACACTATTCACCAAATTACTTCTGAAAAACTTCCTTAATTGCGTGCTCAAACTTTAAACATTTAAACTGTTGCTCAAATGGAACAATGGCATGTGATTATCGTCTGGAGTGGAGCATTTAGGGAAGAAGTGGATGATGTGAAATATAATCCAGAGAATTACTTCTAAAAAACAAAAAATAACATGTAATGAACATGTTTATTTCACAATCAGATCGGTCACTTTACATGTAAAACTCGCTGCAGATGTGTTCGTCACATACAGGATATGACCACTTGCTCTCCATTACCCTTAAAAAAACATGGTTAGAAAATGTTCCACATAAACTGTAAACAGTTTAATAGACTGGGAATGGCCAACAGTCCTGCTACCCACATACACCCAACAAGCGAGAGCAAAGCCTGACACCTGTTTCCATTACAGCGAGTTGGAAGCCAATTTGTACATATATCTGGCAGGGAGACGCGATTGGCTTAATCCCAGGGAGAGGCACCGGTCCAAGGCAGCACACTGAGAAGTGCAGCCTACTGTATGAAACGCTGCCAGCCGGTACGTCAGTAGTAAACACAGCGTGTGTGGTGTATGGGTATGTGAGCCATCTCTTTGTGGTGCTGCTTGGCGTAAGGCCACAGGTAGAAGTCGATGATTGCCGAGGTGACGCTGCAGGTTTCCCCGTCTCTCTCCTGCACCAGCTTGCGAAGCCGCTCTTTGATGAGCTCCACGGACCAAATCGAACAACCTCGAATCTCGACCTCTCTCCTTTCCCCTGAACTCAGCAGCTCGCCTGGGAGAAATTGGGGACAAATGCATAACACAGAGATTGCAGCTCATTATTTTAAAATGTTAGTTTCTTTAACGACCGGAGAAACACACGCACACACGCTCCTGTCTCACCGTTCTTCAGCGCCTGCATCAGTGCATCAGAGTACCGCAGCGCTCCGAGGTAGACGAGAGCTTGAGGGACCCTGTAGTCTGCAAACATGGTGAGCCAGTCCATGCCGACGATGTCTCCCTCTCCTCTGGCCTCCATGACGCCCCAGAAATCTGCCACCAGGATCTGAGCTCGCTTGTAGAAAGAGATTTTCTTCCCCTGAAACAAACAAGTGGGGCAGCTCTTCACTGTTCATAAGCATCAATCTCAAGAAAATTCTGTTTATTTCCAGACAGATGTTCTTGAACAAAGATAATAAAATGGCAGCACGCCATGTGTGGAGTGTAATTTGCTCCTTCACTAACTGTATAATTTGAAGGAAGCATTAGAAGTCTTGCCACACTGTCTCTGGCCAGAAGATGGAACTCTTACATCACAGTTTATCTTTAGTTATTCAACTACACACGTTTCCTTCAGATCACATACATCTCCTATATGCTTACAAAATGTTTTCAACATGACTATGAATTCAAAGTGTCATTTACAGTACAGTTATTGTACATACTATGAATTCTGGAGGGAAGCTGAAGCAAGCGAGGGCTTTGACTTATATAAATATCTAAATAAAAAGACTCAAAACCTTTCTTTTTTTTCAAATGTTGGAGAAAATGTATGTGTCTGCAAAATAACACCCCAGCAACACCTGGAACTCAGTGAGTGTTAAGAACCTAAAATTCTCTGGCTAATATGACCTTTTAGCCACGAATGTCCCAAAACACAAAATATTCCAGTGTCTTCTGTCCAACCTCATACGTCGCTTCGTCCCTGTAGGAGGGGATCTTCTCCACGACGAGCTCCACCATCTTCCTGGCGTCGCTCCCAGCCTGGCCGATAAAACTCCGGAAGCTTCCGCCGTGTTCCAGCAGCACGCGGCCGCCTTCAGTCAGCACCTTGTTAGAACGATTCAGATTGTGGTGTGTTTATATATAACTTCACTGATGAGTAGGCGGATAAGAGCTGCAACATTTCAATTTCCGATTATCATAAAGGAAATACAGTTCAGATAATGATGCAACGCTGACAGATGTAGCTTTAAATCAGTTCTTCGTGGTGGGGAAAAAAATAAAAATAAAATGTTCTCATCTGAGGAGGAATACTGAACACAAGCTTTGAGTTTCATGCATTATTCAGACAGAGAAAAACATACATGTACATAGCTGTCATATCAAAACATGACAGGACATACATCAATATAATCTCAGGCTCTTGTACTATGTGGGAATGTAATAGTATGATGTTTTTGTACATTTTTATGTCTATATATCAGAGAGATGAGATGTCTCACCACATCTGTTTGTCCTCAAAATGAAAAGCACTGCTTTTGTTTTGTGTTTGCTGTGAAGGCCGCGCAGACGGATTCACACAGAAGTCAGCTTTTCATTCAGAAGTGCCAAATAGTATGCTTTAGTAAAGCTTAGAAGATACAGACACAAGGTGAATCAATCATGGTGCAAATCTAAAATGACTGGGTTTTTGCCACTGGTTACAAGCACGAGTAGCATGGATACGGGGCTTTAACATGAGAGCGTCAGGACCTGGTGGCGCTCCTGAATCATGGGCATCGGTGTCTCGTTGTCTGATCGGAGGACGTGCGCCAGCTGCTCCACACTCATCTGGGAAAAGTACTTGGGGTCGGTGATGGGTACACCTGTGGACAGAGGTGGAGAAGCGTCGGCATCGTTAAGTAAAAGCAGAAATACCACAGTGTAAAAATATGCTCCTTAAAGGAGCATTATGTAACTTTTTATTCAGCACCTACATCACATCTGACAAACTGTTACAGACCCGGGATTTGAATTTAAAAAAGTGATGTTGCACTGAGAAGCTAATTTCTACATATTGTGGCTTTAAATTCAAAATTTCATTGAAGTACCTTGCATTAGTTCCTTTTGCTGATGTTACTTGTGTACCTTTAAATGTGCTCTTAAACTACTACATGCTTTGGATACGACTTGGAAGATTGCAGGGTTGTTCAATGTACCCGAAAGTCTTACAAAGTAAAGATTTTGTGTAGTCTTAAAGTCGAAGTCTAAAAGTAGAAGTCTGAAAGTATAACATTTCCTATATTCAGCATTTGTCTGATTATCAGAATTTATGTTTTCCTAATTTTACTGTCGATAAATTGCTTTAGAAACTTAACCTCCACTCTCGTCTGTGGAGTGAGGAGAAAAGTAGCTCGAAGGATTTATATCTTTAGACATGAACCTTTACAGCGGATGAGGACACTCAAGGCTGCTAAATGAAGTTATAGAGCGCTGTATTAACGGTAAAAAAATAAAAAAAAAACCTTCCACAGTAGCGATTTCTCTTTGGCTCAAAAGACCTAATTCTGCTCTGATCTCACGCTGTCGGCCCTTCAGATTCTGGAGAAAAAAGCTACCTGCGCCTTTCTGAGAGAAATTCTTGCAATTATAAAGGCCACAGTGACCACATATTGAGAGCACTATTCCATATGAGACATAATTGATTCATATCCGGAGTCATTCACGCAAATTATGAGTGATTCAGAGCCGCATGCAGAGCTACAAGCAATTTCCCAGCAGGCCAGGTTCAAGTAAAGGGCACATACACAATAATTGGTAATAGCAGTGCAGGACAAAATCATGCAGAACAGACGAACAAGAAAAAACATCAAAAAGGGCCCGAATACACGACTTTGTCTCCTGAGATGAAGTCGTGTAACACCGTTGGAGCGTGGTCTTATTTTTTTATATATAAATCAAACATTTCTATCAATTGGAGTGCATTTTCTTTTAAAAATCTGTTTTTTAATTTTTTTATCTTTGTGTGGTGCGACACCTGTGCGCTCACCTTCCTCCATGGCCCTGGTGATGGCAGCACACAGGGTCATGTAGCCCGTGTACGTGGTCCCTTTGTAGGTCACCTCGCACTGTTGAGTTTCTTTCTCTGGCCAAAAGGAGAAGTTCAGGGTGTCGACCACAAACACCCAGTTCAAGGCCTGCAGCGTTGAAAAACAAATTTTATCAAAAGAGCAGGAAAAAAAAAAAAAGCCTGAATACTGAGAGTCCTGCCAAAATACTTCAAATGTGAAGCGATGACCCGGTAAAAAGAAAAGCATCTTTACTTTTATATCAAAAGTAGATGAACTCATTATGCAAAATGGCTCCTTTCAGTGTTTCATTATTATATTCTTTTTCTAATATTCAGTTTTTCACAATTAAATAATACATTTAGAGCATTTTTATGATGCACTTCATCAATGTGGAGCCAATTTAAGATACTTTATATACAACTGGGTTGATGACATCGTATCATATGATTTTCTTTTAAACATAAAAGCTTCACCAGCAGAGTGACAAGTGTAAGGTGATAAAGAATAAAATGGAAATACTCAAGGACGTCACATTTGTATTTAATAACTATAAGAAGTACATTTTCCTCTGCAATCTAGTGGAGAGGCAAGTACCTCAAATGTGTAGTTGACCATTTGATAGATTTACATTTGTATATGTAATGATTGACTCTGTGATAATATACAAATTATCGGAAGCTTCCAATCTTGTTTATATCATTCGCAGGGCTGGAGATGAATTCTGAGCCCGCCTGTAAATCGTTCACACGGAACATCTCAACAGAATTTATGAGGTGTTTCTCGTTGATTTGATCCAGAGAATCCTCACCACCTGTCATCTCATTAACGCAGTATTGCTGTTGCCGCTGCACAAATTGTCTATGTACCACGTGCTCATGTATATTTATTAAAATAAAATCTAAATCTACAAATTTCTCTATGCGGCCCTGGTTGCTGATGGACTCCCCTGGTCAGAGGTCGGCGCCGGAGACAGAGGATTCGCCGTCTTCCAGCAGCTGGCGGTCAGGACCTCATCGTGTCGGAGGTTGTAGAGCATCTCTGCCACCTTCTTCACTCCCTCCTCCTCCACAAACACATCCCGGCTCCGCTCTGCTATGAACTGCCCAGACTCACGGGGACACAGAGGCGAGTCCATGATGAAAAGCAACACACCTGTTGGAACACACAGGTAGGTAGAGAAACATAAATACGCCCCACCCAGCAGGCTCTAGATGAATCTAAGAAGATTCACATTTACTTAGAAATAGAGCTCGACCGATATTTAATCTTTGGGGACGATGTTAGCGAGTAAAAAAAATCTTACAGACATATTGGCCGCACTAATCCCTCAAAGTGGTCATCAGTTCAACAGTTTCACTCCAAACTTTATTGTGTAAAATGACAGATTATTTCTACATTAAAGCACATGGCTTCTTTTTCATGAATACATACAAGTAGTCAGATAAATGTGAACTCTCTTTTTATGTAGAAAGTATTTTAAAAATCAATCTGTGCTCACTGTATTACTTGAGTTTGCAGGTTAGCTCAGCGTGAAAACAGCTGGTTCGTTAGCGTTGTGAGGCAGATGTTACACAAAGCGTGTGCAGAATCAGATCCCAGTATCTCAGAATCGTTGCCAGTAAGTCTGCTTTCAAAACACTGAATATTTCTACAATCAACCGCTGCTGATCTCCACCTCCCACCACCACATCTCGCTAAATACATAAAAGTAAAGTTAGTCCCCAGTTTGTGCTTCCCAGTATCTCAGAATCGTTACCAGAAGTCTGCTTTCAAAACACTTAATATCTCCACCACATCTCGCTGAATACATAAAAGTAAAGTTAGTCTAATGTTCTCCACAAATCAATGCAACAGAGTGACGCTGCATTGTGACATTGCAACTATTGATGGGAAAATAAAAGATATTGTCGTTGAGTCATGAAAAAAACAGGGGAATTTCCATTATCGGGATGATCTAGAATAGCTTTACACGGATGGCTTGAAAAGGTCGAGAATGGCCTGAGAATCAACAATCGACTCTCGTCTGCTTTAAATTTTGCGATGGCTGCAAACTCTTGATTATCTTCCGTCTCCTTATCGATGCAGAACTGTCCTCGTCCACAACTTGATGCCTCCATTGAACAGTAATCTTCATCAGGAATGTAATAATTATCGATCAAGTCTCACATTCTGTGCATGTCAGACTAAATTATAGATATCTATAAATAGATATCTGTCATAAGTGGCCAAGTGCTACTTCGGTCGAGGCTCTACTTCGAAACACATTCATGTTTACAGGTTGTAAATAAGCCTTGAGAAGTTCTTTATTAGACATATCACAGACCCCAGGGGCAACTTCTAATATCACACCCTGGTGGGAGCTGGGGGAGCAGTCAAAATGTCAGCAGCCTTTTCTCTCAAACACACAGATATCCTACATACATCTCTGGGGAAGTGACATTTTAGGGATTATATCCCTGCTTTATTAGATCAATCACAATAAAAAGACATAATCCTTCATCAACTAACTTCACTCTCATCAGTGTATAAAAAAAAATATGCCAGCACACATAAGGAACATCACTGACCTAAAATAACAAAATCATATCCTCTGTCTAAAATCTGCCTCACGTTAATGCTGTGTGTTAATGATGTGTTCACTGTCCAGGATACCAGGATATTCTGCTGCGCAAACATCCTACAGAAGGAGATTCATTTCCACTGGTCCGTGTGGTGAGTCACGTGATCACTGTCCCCCTCGGAAATAAAACAGTGAAGTTATTTTTTTGTCCTTTGAAGAGCAGAACTGTAAAGTGAGACGCTTCACTGACAAATCAGACGAGCAAAGTGCAGGCGGTGAGTTGACTGTGGAGTCACGTTAGCCGGACTTTGTCACCACTAACACGGACACTAGTTTTACACCCACACACACATGTAACACATAGTTACTATTCAGCGACATTTAACTGCTTTATTCTTCCGTATTTCGATGATTTTAGCAGCTTCTTGACTTACCGGTGAGTGCACGGAACGCTACAAGAAGGCGCGTGTTGCATTCAGGTTGCGTTGTTTCCACTACCTGGTTTCCAGATATCGACCAATCAGAGACCCTGTAGTCGCCTCGTCACAGGCCCATAAACCAATCATAAGAGGCTAAGAGCGGGAACCGGAAAACAATATAAATTCGGCTGTAAATACGAAAAAGAATAATCAACCATGGACCGAAGTGACATTATATGTCAGTGGCATGATTTTTAAGTTGTGGGTCATCGACTGCATCCAATTAACACCCACTGATCATGAAGTAAATTTAAGTTTAACACCTTTCAGGTAAGTTGAAACGATGAATAAGAATGTATAAACGACCAGCAACAATTTTAATAAACGTATAAACAACTATGAGCCAATTCCACCTTCCTTAATGTGAATATTGGCTGATAGATATATTTATATTTTGTGGATGTTAGACAAAACAATTTGCAATTCAGCTTCAGGCTCTGAGATCTTGGGATGGACAATTTCTCCCCATAATGACAATCAAAATGTGTTATATTTAATTAATATAATTAGGATATTTCAGTGTTTCACTTGATTGTTTTTTCTGTGAAATATCAGAATTTTTATTTTGAGTTTTGTGAATATTTTTTGGTCCCCCCCAAAATGCGACATATTTGATTTTTATTGCATATCCATGCACACACATATGCACCCATGTCCCTATATATAACTTATTTTTGTATAATGCGTTTGACCTTGACAGCTTGAAATACAACATGTACCAAATGGAAGCTGGAACAACCAAAAATAAATAAAAATGCAAAATGGTTCAGTAAAAAGTGGCACCATCTTTATTAATTTTACAATTTGACAATGTGAAGTCTACAGCATGGAGAGCAAACAAGTGTAGAGCACAGGAAATCGTAGGGACAAAATAGACACGTTCCATATCATTTGTCAAATCTCCAGTAAAATGTCAAAGAAAATCTCTAGCTACATTTTTCCATTTGTGAGGAGTTACTCAAATTATTCAGATTTATGTCATCACACAACTACCGTGATATTCTTACAAATTAGTCACACTGTCCTGTATATCCTTTGTAGAGTCCCAACGTAAACATCCCAAAATCCATTCTGAAGAGTAAAATTTCCCACATCTCTAAAAACAAAAACATGAATGGTTCATTATGAAAAGAAACATAGCTTACATTCTGCATGTTGCTAATGTTAACATGGTAGACCTGTGTGAAGGGACCGATATAGACAAGAGAAAGCACACCAACCCGCTGATACGCTCACACACACACACACACACACACACACACACACACACACACACGCTTACACACAGGACAGATTTAAACCAGAGACACAAACACACGCATACAAGTCATAAAAAAACAAAACCATCATAAAATAAAGGTTATGTTTATTTCTGTCTGTCAGGAGACTGAAGTATATTTTGATAGATGTGAGTGTTAGAAAAAAAAAAAAGAAGAGCAAAGTGTATCTGATAAACTAATGGACTACACTCTTAAAAATGCAGAACATCTACATTTTCTTTTATGCACAGGAATGTTGGACATTTATTTCATTAAAAAATACAAAAATAAAATTCAAAAAAAGACACCCACAATCCAGAATAATAGTCTGAAGGGGATATGTTGGAGAGGGGCAGAAAGGTTGAGGGGTAGGGTGAGGGTGAGGGGGTGGGGTTGAGTGGGAGGGGGTAATCTGAGTCTGCTTCAATCTGAGTCTCCTGGGTCTACAGCAAATGACCAGAGTACTGCTTCACACTGAAATAAAAAGAGTGGAAAAATAAATAAAATACACAAGAAGAAAAATGCAATTCACAAGTCCATCACAGTGTAAAAATACAACTATGTAACTGTGGGAGGAGGAAGTCTTGGGAGGAAGAGGATGGGGACAAGAGACCGACAACGAGTAAGAAAGACAGGCAAAGAGGAAGAGGGGGGGAAAGAGTTGGAGGAGGAGGAGGAAAAAAAAAAAAGAGGTGTGGTTAGTCCTTGTGTCCAAGCAGGTGCAGCACACTGAAGGAGGAGGAGAGGAAGGAAGAGGGAGGCAGGGTTAGTTACCAGGCAACACTACACTACTCATGAGACAGCGGCGGCAGCTCTACAGCTGTATTAGCATTCAGGCTAATCTCAGATAGCATCAACAAGGAAGTAGTGTGTATTATACGTGCCTACTGGTTGCCAAGGGAGAGAGAAGAGGAGGAGCCCGTGCTATTTGGCAGACTGTGATTTGTTGTCGGTTGATCTAACTAAAAACAACAAAATCACTAGTCTTCCACACAGCAGCAGCCAGGGAAGAATCAATCCACTCCCTGCTTCACAGTGAAACGGCTTAGATGGCAGATAGACATTCTGTTTGTTTGTTTTTCTTTTATATATACAAAATCATAACCCACAGATAAATGTGACAGTCAGATAAACATGTCAATCACATTGACCCTGATCTGCACAAATACCAGGTTTGTCTACTCCTTCACAGCCATTTCATGCAAGAGGAAGGTTTGAACTAGTTGCAGGTTGGGGAAGAAAGGAAGGGGGGTTAGTGAAGTAGAGACAGCAGGCAACAGGAATGCATAACCCAACAGAAAGTGGGTTAACAAGTATTAGAATGCAGTAGCAGAAAAAACACATTTCTACATCTACAGACTATGTGTGTGTGTCATTCAGAGGGTTGAAATAGAGGTGAAGAAAGTGAGCATCTTTTAAGTATTTCTAGTTCTTTTTAGCTTGCATGAGTTTAAAAAACTGCATTAGCAAACTTTTTCAAACATAATTCAACAGATGAGCTAGTAGTGTACGGTTGATGAGCACAATTAAATGCCTCAACTATGACTCAGGTGCTGATTAAAGAAATGGTATTATATGCAGGACGTCAGTGCAATGAGGTTTTCAGAACTTGCCTGTTCTGTAGAAGGAACTGTGCGTTCTGGATCTGATCCTGGGTGCCGGTAATGGTGATGATTCTGTCCTCAGAACCTTCCAGGGGCTCATCGATTTTGATGGAGGCTCCAGACTCATGGCGGATCTGTTTGATCCGCTGGCCTCCCTTACCAATGATAGAGCCAGCCAGCTGTCAGTGGAGTAGCAAGAAGGGAAGGAGAAAAGTGGGGAGGAAAGGAAAAAACAAGCATACAGAGAAGCATTTTAGTCACTGTGTATGTGGAGCTTAAAAAATGTTATTCAAAGAGGAATGGAGACAAGAAATCATGAGTGACGTGTTCAAATATTTTAGTGTCAAGTGAAAAGATGACTAGGAAGAGTACTGTGACCTTGTCCAGTGTGTGTGTGTATATGAAAAAGCCAATGTGTAGGAGACAGCATGACTTGTTGGTCCCTTCAACTGGAATAGTGAACTGTCATTTAGTCACTTAAACAATAATGGAATATATAAAGCATGTATGACAAAATGTCATCTGTATAAAGATAATGAGAGAGAGTAAATGACATGTTGTCTTCAACTTTGACTGAATATTATGACGTGACTGCACAGTGAGGGATACAGACTGATCTTCCTTCGGCGTGACTCCTTATTTACTCACATCTTTAGGGATCGTCACTTGTGTGGTGATGACAGGGCCGCCCATGTCATTGTAGGAGCCACGTCCACCTGATGGCAGGAGGGAGGCGAGGACCGAAGGAGACAAGCAGGGAAAAAGAGGAGTGCAGATAGAGAAAAGTAAGTAGAGCACTAAAAATCAATACTTGGCAGCCAACATTATTACACATAGCTCAGCAAATTTCTCTAAATTGCACAGATTTTTGAAATAGCGTAGAGACTCACCTGACGGGTAGCTATCCCAGGAGGAACTGTTGTCTGAGCAGGAGATGAGGCAAGAACATAGAGTCAGTAATGAACATTAATACAAGTGACAATTGCAAAAAAATAAATAAATAAAAAAAAGAAAGAAAATTGAAAAATTTAAATGACCTATATATGCTTAACTCTAACATATGGATTTGACTGGTTATAGAAATTCAACAGACGTGCTTAAGAAAAACACTAAATGATAAATAATTATGTCTGTGTGTCATCTTAACCATTTACTGTAACAACAGACAATTTAAATCTAATTTCACAAGGGAGGACAAAGACACAATATTGTTGCAAACCAAACGGCCAAGACACATTAATGTGAGCTGCAGTGTCCTTCCAGCCACGTTGTCACCAAACAGATTGTCATTTTGCCTAAGAAACATTCAGACAAAATGCTTGACACTACGATAGCTGAGAAGAACAGCGAGACCAGCACATTAAAACACATTAGCAGTCTTCAAACCACATCCATATAATGACACAGAAAAAACATGAAGCTCAGTACTCACCATATCCTCCTCCGCTCTGTAAAAAGCAAACAGAAACACAAACGAGTTACATACTGTATAGCTGATCCCTTCCATCTTTCTGCAGATTCCAGATGAATGGAGGCAGAATTGTAAGCACAAATGTATGTGTGATGCAGCAGCCTCGTCCATGGAGTAGTCTCAACTAAAAGCCACCCAGTTTTCATCCATAAGCCAGACTCCTCCTCCTTCCCTCCCTCCATCCCCCCTTCCTGTCTCTCCTTGCATCTCCATCAGCCCCCATTTTCACCTGCTGCTGTCACCAGGGCAACAGGCAATTCAAAAAGCTGTTGCTGGGCAACGGCAGGCAGTATCCTGCCAGCTCTCGGGAAGAGATAGAGAGAGCGAGAGAGACGAAGAGAGAGGGAAGGAGAGAGAGCTTCCAGTCTGTCAACAAAGCATTATTATTGCCTAGCAACCAACCATGGCCACCCCCACCCCCAACATCCTCCCTCTTTGCAGGAAAAACAGGATGGCCGTGAAAAGTACACAGTAAGAGGGCAATTACAGCTGATTATTATGGGGTGTCTCCGGCTGTGGTGATTATGGTCATTTGGTGGGAAGGTTTACACCATTCCAAAACTAGCTTGGATGCACGGGCAGGTTCACAGGCGAGCGTTTGAACGCACGAGTGACCAGCTATGGTTGTATTGTCAATAAACGTATATTATCATTACATCACAATAGGCAATCAAAACACATTGTCTGGCACTGAGACCAACCAGTATGCTCGCCTGAGGAGGCTGGCGCCCAATGAGATGCTAGAACGAGAGCTGCATGCATTTAGCAAAGGGTCACTAACCATGTTATCGCTATAGCGATCCGGTCTTCCTCTTCTGTCACTGGTGATGAAAAGTGTCATACAGGATGGGAGATTGGTGGAGATGGGGGGGGAGAGGGATAAAGAGAGAGAGAAAGAGCGAGAGAGAGAGATGTGGGTGGGGGTGGAAAGAAAAAGAAAATGCTTACCAAAAAAAAGCTTGACAACATTCCAAAGGAAATTTCTGGTCTAGGTCAAACTGCACACACACGCTGAGCAAGATTACAGTATAAACACATTTCCTCTCAGCCATCTTCCCACACAGTAACAGGAACAGCTCTGACAGTGTTATAGTGAGAGAAGTGACAGGTGGTGGTGGTGATGATCAGAGCCAAGGGCTGCTGCTGCTTTTCCCTAAAAAAACGGGAGCTTAAATTAAGGAATTAGAAGAAATGTGTTTGGATTCATTTGTTTTTGTCAAACATAAATGCCCAGTTGCCACAGTCAAGTCAAACTATGGCATTGACATAACTTCATATCACCTGTTGCTTTTGTTTGACAGTGTGTCTATGTAACCATGGTGCATTACATTTAGGTTACATGACACAAATTGAGAAAAATATCCAAAATCAACTAAATTGATTAGAAGTGTCTGACACTGTTTTTCTACAAACAGTATAACAGTCAACAGTGATATTTATACATGTACTTTTATTTAGAGTATCTGGGTGTGGACAGCCAATAATAACCAAGGCCAGGTCATGACTGCATTATTCTGGGTTTGGACATTGCAGAGCTTCCCATTTTAGAATTTATTCTAAACAGCCTCCCAGATACATTTCATGCATCTGCCATTTCCTCTGCCAGAATGCTGCATTCATATGTAAGTGTAGACGTTAGAAAAATGACCTCTCTGATTACAAACCAGTTTGTGAAAGCATGCCGTTTTGCAGGGGACTCATCAGCACATGACCCTCTTACACAACACCACAAATACATTCTCTCACTTTGGATAATACTGGGAGTGAATAGCATATTGGATGGGTTATTAACAGGAAAGAGGAGGTTATACAACATCACTGCACTTCTATACAAAGCACTCCAAATAAGTGGAGTGCAATGGGTGAGTAGAGATCAAGGTAAGGGAATCGTGCAGGGTCGGGCAATACTGCCAACAGACTGTAGAGCAATGGCAGCAGTTACAATGGAGAGTTAAGGATATGACAGAGGGGCAAAAATGTTTTATTGGTTCACCAGCTATGTCGTATTTAAAAAAAAAACTGCAACAATAAAGAATTAAGACAGGGAAATAAGGGATGTGAAGGAATACCTCAACAGTTACAAGTTAGTTTTGAACCTTCGTGGCCAATTAGTGTCAAAGGGAATATGCTGAATTCATGTCAGTGTAGGAAATGACTGATTCGTCACAAAGACCAAAGAGTAAAATGCTTCTCTAAGAGAGGAAGCACTACCAAGTGGTATTAGTAAGGAACCTTCTATTCAGTGAATTACCATTACATCCATTAATAAACACATTAATGCAGCAAGTGCAAGTAATGTAAAATTACAGTTACAGAATGTCAAAGTATCCCTGTTAAAGATCAGTTAGGAGGTATATAGGCAAAGGTTTGGGGACAAACTTACTTTGACCTCTCATCTGAGCCGCGGTACGAGTCATAGTAACGATCATCTCTGTGGGCAAGATGGAGATGGGAAAAAGACACACAAACACACCCAGACATACATTGATGAGCACATAAAATCAATGAAATGATAACCATGAATACAAATGTTTCCAGAGGAGTGCACAGCGCAACACTGGATTACATGTAGATAACTGGACTCAGTTCATCCTATGAGTTAGACAATGTAAAGAAAAAAATGGTGAATCTGAACAGAATTCCTTTGAATGGAAAATAAGCACCTGAGGGACAATTAACTTTGTATATATACGGATAAAGGAACAGAAAAAGCTCTAAAATGGGAACTACAAACCCTAGTAGGTCCAAAATACCAAACACTTAAAACTCAAGAGGTTAACAGGATTAAAAAGGACTCATCTTCAAACTGATGAGTGGGATCATGAAATCATTTGGCAGTGTTCAGCAGAGCAAAAACTGTTTACAAGATTTTATCTGTTTTAGGCAAAGACAGAATGCTGATTGTAGTGCAATGCAACTGATGTTTAAGGAATAAAGTTAAACACAAACATCAACAATCTCAACTACGTGGCCACAACTTGTGACAGAACTGACTCTTGTGCATGAGTAAAAGAAAAAGAAAAGCAGCAGAGTGACAGAGAAAATACAAAGTGCATCATTTATGTTCATATCTCACCCTCCTCTGTGTGGGTGTCCCATGGGCATGTTCCTTCCACGGCCACTCCCCCTGGAAACCCGACTTGGGTGGGGTGGAGGAGGACCTCGGCGGGGACTCATCTCGTCGTAATCTCTGCGGGAGGGAGGCATAGGTCCCCGTCCCCCTCTGCTAGAGGGCATTCGGTCAAACCCGCGGTCTCCACCGCTGGACCTGCCCCCACGGATGGGGAACCCTCCAATGAGCCTGCGGCCGCCTCCCCTCTCCTCAAACATCACTGTGAAACCACCGTATTCATACGTTTCATCGTAGAAGTTAGGGTCATATGGCTGCGCACGGCCCTTAATGGGAGCCTAAAAGGGAGACAGGTGGAGATGAAGAATACTCAAATTCTGTGTGCGTCTCCAACAAAATGCAGAATGACATGACTAAGATACATTTTAATTTTGCAAACACCAAGTTTTCTTGGAATTTAATTAATGTTTCAGCAAGTTGCAATTCAAATCACAATACAGGTCCCCTGTTAAAAAGGTACATACATCAGCAATGAGCTCCAGCATAGTCTTGATGCACTCCACCACCCTCTCTGTTTTACCGCCAACCAGCACGACTCGGTCTGTTGACTGAGGACAACACTCCTGGAAAAGCTTGATGCTGGTCTTTGTGTTCTGGAGACACACACAGGCAGACATGATGGACACAGGAAAACAGAAAGCAGCGACATAATGGGGCAGGTGATGCTACTGTAGAAAACACCAAAGATTTCGCACTTCAAATCAAACCTATGTCACTTTATGGGTATTTCCACATCTTTGAGGTAGAACACAGGTGATGGAGCCAGAAGAATATAACAGTTAAGAAATAAATTCAACAAACACAAATGATATAAAACAAAACGACTAACAAGAGAAGTATTGTATCCTGTCTGGGTACATCCAGCTGGGTGTAATCCAGTCATTTCATGGAGTGTATTCTTGTTACAACTAACAAACTGGCAGCGACAGAAGGCTGTGAGAGGGTGCGTGTTGTACATTACACACATTTCAGTGTCTAAACTGCCTTGCAACTGATTTAACTGCAAAAAGCTGATCCTCAGCCCTTGTATCAACATACCTCGCGGAGCTCCTTAATCTTGGCTCCTTTCACTCCGATGATCGAGCCAGCCAGGCTCTGGTGGATCAGCAGGCGCAGCTCACAGTCAAAATCCATGCCATTGTACTGCTGGTACTGGGGAAGACATTTAGCGTGATAATCCCATGACACAATCTGTTTAGCTTTGTGACAGACTCAAACCTGGCCGAGACTTACAGTATGTTGCTTCTAATTCTGGCAAACAAATCCACCACGAAGGCACAGTTAATGTAGAGGGTATTTAGACAGCTTTAGATAAAGAGTGGCAGACACCATGTTCTTATGGTAGTATCTTTTCACAAAATTGCGGATACAGACACATAGCAACAGTATTTCAGACAACCTCATAAAATGCAGACAGGTTCAGAACCAGTCCAGTTTAACCAACCTAAACCACTTACATGAAAGTGAGATGGGGAAAATATGCTTACTACATAAGTTAGTGTTTGCGTTCACCACTGTTTTCACTTCCAAATAAATTATTTAGGTCACTGGGTTCAACTCGACCTAACAGGGAGAAAGAAAACAAGTTCTTGGAGTCCTCACCTCTTCCAGTGTTGGGATAATCTTCAGCAGGATTTCTCCAATCGTCTCGATGTCGGCACTGATGCTCAGGATGCTTCATATTTCACCCACCAATGACAAGACCGAGCGCAGCCACGCAGGGAGGGTAGGGTTGGGAGGGCCAACAAGGCATCCCAGGGGGGGAAGGAACAACAAGTCAGATAAAAAAATTCATGACATCCCCCATTTTTGCCATAGATAAACTGAGACTAACACATCTAAAAAGGAACTGTCGAGGTCCACTGTTCTCTAAACTTGTCATGTCATTGATTATTCAAAGTGTTATTCGTAAAATAGCTGGTATCCAAACAATGCAATGAAAAGGAAACAATCTTTTATCCAGAGAAAGTAAGAAAAGAGACAAAATAAAAAGAGACCCAAAGAAAAGTGACTGCATTTGGTGACCATTGAAGGGGCAAGACGGGGAGGGTGAAGCCTGAGGAGGATCTGGCAGGAATAAGCACCAATGGTGCTGGAGAGAACTCTCTAAAGTCTGAAAGCATATTTTGGTGGATGCACACCACAAAGACTTTAACTAAGAAATCCCCCAAAAAATAGATGAGGGAAGAGCGAGAGCACAGATGAATGCTCTCGCCAAGTGTCCCATCTTAAAAATGCGGCTTGGCCTGCCATTTTGATGCTTCATTTATACAGCAAATTGTATGGACATTTTTGTTGTCTGCACCCACCTAGTGACATAAAAAAATAAACAATGAATTTACGGATCAAAAAAGAACTTAAGCACACATGGAAGTAGAATGGTAAGAGAGCTGAGGAAGAGTAACAGAGCAGATAATACCATGGTAAACGAAGTTTGCCACCACTGAAGTGGATGCTTTTTAAGGGGATGGGATAAGCAGTCAACATAAAACCAAAGAATGCAGAGATGAGTGGGCCAAAGAGAGATTATCTGTACTTTCCATAGCTCCAGGCGTCATTAATCAAATTCAGGTGAAGCAGAAGACAGGAAAAGGAAAAACACATACAAGACACTTGAGTCCTAGCTTGCCTGTTGCGTAGAATGGGTGAAAAAATTGGAGTCTATCAGTATAATGGGGGAATCAAAAGGTAAAGAATGGGATGGTGCAAGAAGCAGGTGAGCTTATGAAACTAACAGAAAAACAAGAACACCAGTATATCCACTCTGGGGGGGAGGGGGTGAAAACGCGAAAGATAAAGAGGATAGATAATCATCAATGAAAATTAAAGAAATACAAAAAACACGCACATATTGCACAGATTATAGCAAAAGGTTTAAAAAGACAGTGGCAGATTGTGGAAAAACTCTGAAAACACCAGCCTAAGTTTAAATGTTGACGTGATTTTAAAAATGGCATATAAAGGATGTTGATATGGCTTTTACAGGCTCAACAGGCAGATCTGGACATGAACGCATTTAGGCATTTTGAATCAGGCTAAAATACTGTGAGAACAGGTAGGTTAATATACAGTGACTTGACAGAGGCAGGATGACTATTATTCATCTCTTCTTGTTTGTTTGACCTGTAGTCAGGCAGTGAGAGGGAGGAGCTTAGGGACATACCGCTCAGGCCCACTGCTGTCTGGGACTGACACACTGGCATTGTACTGGGCGTGGCATGGGCAGGGGCCAGGGCCATTCGAGCACAGATGTCAATCAAGTAAGGCGCCCATTTAGGGACAGGGCACGATTATGGACAGGGCCAACCAGGGTGTCAGGTGGGCGGGCGCAGGAGGGGCCATCCAGAACATGGGCAACAGAGGAGGAAGTGGGCAAAAAAGTCAACAGTAAAATAATAAACAAGGGAGAGGGAAGAGGGAAGAGGAATACATTTTTAATATACAGGCTCTACTTCAAACGTGACTTTAATTTGATTCTCTCAGAGATTGGTTTGTCAAAGAGAGAAAAGGAGAAAATGTAACATTGGAAAATGGGTAATGGCATATTAAGAACATGAAGAGTTCAATGTTGGGGAATAGACCAGAGACAGTGAGTAGGAGGGGTAGAACAAATTGTGGAGGGCTAGAGAAAGAGGCAATGATATTGAATGAATTAGGAACTGGTCAGATTGCCTTAACACTTAAAAAGAAAATGTAAGCTGGCGCTGCAGGTGACCTCACGAACACCGCACTGTGCCTATAAATTTAAATTAACAAGAGCATCAATGTTGCCACAGCAGCACTGTTACGATAAATTATCAATAAGGAGAAACAAATTGACATGAAATTGGACTTTTGTGCCAAGGGCCAGTTTAGCTGAGGCAATCACATGATGTTCATGTGAGAAGAAAAAAGATAGCACCAACCCCAAAGGGGTTGTCGGAACATCACATGAACAGAAGGCTACTATCACAGGCATCAGCTACCCACACCCCTTGTTTACACAGAGGAAAACATGGCCAAATGCCAAAATAGGTTTTTTAATCACTTATCCAGGGTAAATTTTAAAAGAACTGCTGCCCTATTGTGGAGGCCGGGTAGTTTTGAGAGGCTGAACACCAGTGAAGGGAGAAATAAAGAATACAAAATAAAAGTTCTAAATAAAATAAAAATTCCAACCAAAATAAAAATTCAGTGTGTATAAAATAGATGTACTCACGTCTGTACGAAGGGCTTTGATGTTTTTGCCACCCTTCCCAATTACAGCTCCTGCATTCTAAAAAATACAGAGAATAATTACAGAAACTGATAACACAAATAAAATTGACAAAATGACAACTACTGCATTGCAATGAATGGACGAGGTGCAAAAGACTATTACAATTAATGTACGGAAAAACATAACGTCTGTATGCATGTCACGAATAAACGGTGGAAATTAATTATTCAAACGGACACAGATGTGATCACCATACATAAATTCAATCGGAAATAATAAATTAACTGTCTTACTCAGGGTGAGCACGGAAATATCCACAAACAAGCGCTTATGGGTTTGTCATGAAATGAGAAATGAAAGGAGAGCTGATTTACTTTGCTCTGCAGGAGGATGCGGAGCTCAACCATCTCGTCCGAGTTCCTGGAGCGCTTGAATGATTTCTGCTCATCTGCATCCTCAGCAGGGCGCTTACCTGGCATTAGGAGATAAAATAAACATACTGACAACCCTGCATACACAACTATCCACAAGGGAAAATGCAATAATCACAAAGAGCACAGAAAGCAGTAAAACACAAATTGACACGGCTTATAATTTCGAACTCCCTCTTTTCATATTATAAAATAAATCCACACGGAGTAATTTATGCAAACTAGGAAATACCAACATATATTTGTAATGTTTTAACACAAATTACACAAATCTTGGATAGGAGACCAGAGAATATATATGGCTTCTGTCAACTGCACACATGCATCAGCCTCTAATAGGAAAATGGAAAATAATTTAATCATTAAATGACCAAAATCAGAGCTGTAAGTAATCTGCTATAACACAACCACTGCTATTCTTGTCTTTAACTTTTATGACAAAGATAGATTAAGCTTTCTGAGATCATAACAATATAAATAAGAACTGTTTTATACCGTTAGTCTCTGTGTTGCTGAATGAAGCGTCGTCTTGCTGTTCAATTTCTGTCTCCATGGTCTTCTTACTGCGGAGGGGATGAGGTGGGCACCTCGGTCCGGGGAACAGGCGGCGGCAGCGGGGAGAGAGAAGCACAAAACTGCCCCCTGTGAGCTGTGGTGGTTTGGCCGCATTGTAACCGGGGGAGAAAAGAAAAAGGACAATTGTAGCTGCGTGCCAGGGATCCGGTTTTTCAAGAAGCAAGGGGTGACATGCAGAGACTAACGAGAGAAAAACTGGCAGAAAAGCCGCCACTCACCGATTTTTATTACAGGGACAAAGGGCGTGTTGAAAGGCGGAACTTAATAAGCAAGGACCAAACAGCTGCTGCGACCTGTCGGGGAGGGAGAGGCCAGTTGAAATACATTTCTTGCATGTAACATGAAAATAACAGCAAAGTTTGAAACGCACTGATCAAGACCGCATAGATTTTATTTCATTCCTGTGCTTGAACTCAGTAGATTAGTACCGACACAAGCCACCATGTGTATTAACACTGATCCAGCGAGCATTCAAGACGATTTTAATTTCAAAAAGGACACTATTACACTTGTCATCACGTCGTAACATTGACATTCTTGTTTGGGTGGAGAGAGATGCAGGCATGTTGCAGCAATATGTCCGTGTAAAACGAGTGGCTGATCGCCACGATCCTACAATCGAGAGATGATTTCACCAGCCAGAGATGAACGACTGATATCGGCGTCAACGTTTAGTTAGCTCGATAACATTCAGCGTCTTTATTGATGTTTTGACTGGAAAACAACTCGGCTAACCATCGATTTCCAGACATGTTTATTTAAAATGCACACCACTGAAAATGAGTGACTAAATGCTGACATTGACTAAAGCGAAACTTGGCTCCACTGAAGCTAACGTAGCGAGCAGTAGCTAAGCTAGCTCGTTAGCTGTGGTTGATGTAACGTTAAGCCACCGGACGAGCTAGCTAGCCTGGAGGGAAATGCGCTAGCTGCGAGCTTCGTCGAGTAGGTTTCGATTTTCCGTCTCACTAAATGTCGATCGTATTGGTTGCTTCACCAATGGCATACGTGATGTGACATTGCGAGCTACCACCGATGTAACGTAAGTTGGTTGATAAAACATTGCCAGTAAATCAATACAAAGACCAGCCCGAGTCATCCAGGCTAGCAGTTAGCTAATTTCGCCATGTTGCCATAATTTCAGTTGAGCACAAGGGGAGCTTGCAATGCCAGCTAATTACACGGCGCTGCGATAAACACGATTTAGGCGACAGCGTGAGTGCTATGGGCATTTTTGTCTACAATATTTGTGTACTTTAACTGCACTGGGCTCAGCGTGGCAAAGAAAAATAGGCAAATATCGTCAAAACACAAACCTGCGGTGCAACTCCTCGCTCGTCCCCTTTCCTTCTCTACCTAACGTGAAAATGTACGCGCTGAGGCGAAGTGTGCTGATTGGTTAAACGGAAAGGAACTCAAGCAGGCGAGTGTTGCGATTGGCTCAGACAGACGTCGATCATAAGAGCTGGGGCGTTTCCAAGGCGATTCGATAAGCCTTCTTTCCGGATGCAGTTAGATCCCGGTTTACTGTTTGCTCTTCGAGTTATTCCTGTTTCTATGGCGTGATCCGTGAAGCTAATGTTAATTAGAGTCTTTGTATATTCGCGGGTACGGCTAGTTGTTAGAGGTGCGAACGCTGCTGTGTATAAGAGCTTCTGTGAGCGTGTTGTGTGGACTTAGAAGTGAGCTAAAGTAGCATCAACACAGCCGAATATGTAGTCAACTTTTTTTGGCGCCTTGGCTGCTTTCCAGTACTTCTCGTCGAAAAGGCTGCTGCCATCGTTCTCAGGTAGCTTCTCATTATAAAAACACAAACATTGATTCGTCGCATTCTCTCTCTGCCTGCATTACTCAATCAACCTCCTTCTCCCATCCATTGAAGTCAGACGTGACCATCTGCAGAGACACGGGGCTTATCCATTCTGATATGATCACAGAAAGATAACAGAAACCAATTCTCCTGGCGTCTCCTATCATTAGAATCTAATCTCTCCTGTTGATAAAATTACCACGAGATTTGGTGTCAAGTGGTTCAAGGCGATAGAGAGAGAAGATGGACCCCTTGAAACTCCCCTTCATCCCTCAGGGACCGCAGGGAGTGATGTGCCATGAATTGAAAACTTGCCTTTATAAAAAACCCTTTTAAAGCCAGTTTATTTGACATTTTTTGTGCATCATAGTTAGATTAAATGCATGCCTTTATGTTGCAGCAGGTAGCAGCGAGAGACGATAGCAAGAAAGTGCCCACACAGAGAAAGAGGATGGCCCCAGAGACCCAGTCGGTGGTCCGTGCCACCCAGGCCTGGCTGCAGTCCTCCTGGCACGTCCGGGTGCCCTTCGCCTGGCTGGAGGCCTGCGTGGAGTGGCTGCAGGAAGAGGCGGGAGGAGCAGGTCGTCTGTCACAGCAGCAGATCAACCAACAGGTAGGCAGGACTGGCTGGTCCGTCATACATTTGGGGGTCGGGGATCAGGTAGTTACCCAGGGCTCAGTGCCAGAAAGATGAATTGATATGATGTCCTGGAAGTGAATGTAACTGAGGTTGTGTCAGTAGGAAATGAAATCTTTGCGTGATATGAATTTGTAGGCGCTGGACCAGTGGCTGCAAACGGACCTGAGGGACCTGGATCACGCGGTTCTCCCTGAGCGTCTCAGTCAGACCCAGAAGACTGAACTCACCGGGACCTTCTGTGTCCAGGTACTAGCTGGTTGATCATATATGTCATCTTATATATTAAATTGTTTGTTTATTGTTCGAGTTTATAGTAGGGATAATGCTCATTGGTCAACACTAAATGTTAAATTATCCAAAGTTGTCCACAAAGGCTAAAGTTGTCCGGATTTTAAAAGGCACCCATGATGAGGACAATAACCTAAATAAGATCACTCAAGAGATCACTTGTAATAAAAACATACATGAGCAAAACACTACTGGAGCCACAGCACGAGTGTTCAGTTCACAAATAACACCAGCAGTTCAAGAAAATGTCAGATACAGCTCTTGTATGTCCATCACACTGTTATATGGCTGTAGCATCAAACATTATAGCCCGCTACACTAGATCTTAGATACATTAATATTCAGAAAAAGGCAACACATCCAAAGGTCTCACTCTGTTGTAGGTTGACTCATTGCTGGACGTCAGTCAGCCTGCGTATGGTCAGCTGCAGAAGCTGAAGGGCACTGACTGTGCAAACGACGAGGTGTCTGCAGTCACGCAGGCCACCCAGAGGTCCTGGGAAGCCAGACCAACCCGTATGCTGCTACTCCAGGTCAGAGTCATTTGTGGAATATAAAAACACATAAAAAATCTCCTTTGATATTCAGTGTTGTGCTTCTTAAATTGCTAAATTATTAGTAATTACCTTCATATTCATGTGTCTGTGTGTGTATTGTAGCTTTTGCATCAACACTCATACTCGCTTAAGTGTTGTGAGTGTGTCTCAGCACTTGCCGATATTTTTTTCCCGCCACTCATTCTCTCACAACAAACGACAGTGAAATGGTTGGACGCACTTAACAACCGGATGCTGGATGAAAGGTTACTGCGAGGTTTCCTTCAGAGATATTGTAGAAAACTCTACATGTAAAGGACGGAGCTGTGTTATTATTTTCTTATTTAAAAGGAGGATGTGAAAATGATGTTGCAGCACTTTTTTGGCACCATTCATAAATCTGGATTCAGTGTCACACATCAACTGTCCAACCGTAATAACTAACCAAGTTTTATCTTCCGGTGTTGAGTTGTGCACCAGAACAAAGCCTCCTGCTTCTCTTCCTAACCGAATCAGACTGGACAGGTACAATAACTGAGAGCATATGAAAGAGTAAATTGCTGGAATATAAGGCGCAGACTGTAATTTTCACCTTAACTATTACACTTGTCACTGCTCTATGGTTTCTCAAGAATAGCGCCGGTGTTGCTTAGAAACGATGCAACAGGTTTTTTTTTTCTTCCTTTTTCTTTTTCACTGTTTCTCCGTTTAAGTAAATTACGTGATGTGAAGACCCACATGCACTGGAATCACCGCCAAGAGGCAGAAGATATGGTCAGATTAGTCCAGACCAGCCAGCATATGTACTGAAAAAATAGAAGGGAAACAGTTTTTCCAGTTTCACATGGTGTCGCTTAAAAGCGGCAGTAAAGTTTTGTGAGGTGTGACTTACAAATCCAGTGTTACAGGAGCTGCATGTTACAGGTTAATTAGAAGCTACCGTGCCGGTTTTAATTAGTTTTTCCACTTTCAGCATTCGTCTAACATTTTGCAGACAAAAGATTAGAGTGGCAATTATGTCCTTTTGTGATATTTTGAGCATGTATCATCATTTCACCATCACTTCGCTGTTCAGTTTATTTTCTGATTAGCAGATAGCATTTTTCGAAGCAGTAAAATAAGAGCTTTCAAAAAAACAGTTGGACGATATGACGACGTAAAAAAGCAGTTAACTCGTACAACAATTCAAACAAAAAGTCTAGCAAGAAGAATTCACTTGTTTAATCCTACGTCCTCTTCACTCATTCACTGATCAAGTAATAATCTCCTAATTGAACTCATAATCTTTTAGACATACACAATATATCTCCCACACATACATATACCGACACACACTGTACATGCACCAAGTACTTATGATCTTTTTTGTAGGAATATATTTAACTCATTGCTCATCAACATAATCGTATATATGTATATATTAATTTATTGATTAATGATCTTCTATTCTGGGCATTCATATTAACTAATTCATTTTCTTTTTCCTATAAACACGTATAATATCTTTAACTAATTGTCTTTATGTTATGTAAATATACATCGCGTGCCAATTAACAATCTTCATACTATGTTCATACACGGTATATCAAAACCACTTTTCTTTATCTTATATACTGTACGTACATTTCAACTTGTGAATTCATTGACACACATACACATACACATATACCTCAGTCTAATACTCTGTCTCTGCTGTGCAGGTGACAGATGGAGTCCAGAGCCTGGAGGCCATGGAGTATCAGTCTATCCCCGAACTCAGCACAGCTCTCAGGTTAAGGATTATTCTGTGAAACACTGAACTGGACTGTGAAGTCTTACTGCTGCTACCCATGTAAAAATAAGTGAAATTACTTTTTACAATTGAATCATTTCACCTCCACTTTTCCAGCAACCTGTGTCTAGTAATGTAGTTGCGTAACTTTTGGTGGAGACGTCAAGAAGTAAAAACAGTAAATACAATTTTACGAACGCATTTCTGCGATGTCACGACCATTTTTGGGGTGAATAATAAAACATGAGTGTGTGAAACCGTTGTACCTTGTTTTGAAAAATGAAATTATACCGGCAGGCCCGGCGCGAAGCTGCAGTTGCGAGGGCAGATGGTTTGCAGACTTGGAGTGCTTCTGTTGGGGCCGACCAACATCAAGGTCCTGGGTGGCGAGGTGGAGGACCTGGCCGACAGAAATAACCAGGTTAGCTGTCGGTTTCTGTTTTCTGTCATGAGCAGTTTTGACCCAATTCTTGTTAAGGTCGCATGACATGCAAGAGTTTATACAGATCCAGTTGTATATTTCTATACTGCTCTGACAGGGCAGGGTGCTGTGTCGCACGCTTGGGCTTCCTGAGGAGGAGCAGCAGCAGCAGCAGGAGGTGGAGGCCCCACCAGCACCACAACCAGGTATAGTTATATGTCTTTATAGAAGATCATGTGCAAAAATCTCAGTTTTGGCTAAATTTGTTTTAATGTTTAATCATACTCATGATATATCGCCTGCTTTTGTTCCCTTTTTAGGTGTCCAGGAAGAGGAGGACCTGGAGCTGGATGATGCAGAGTTGTTGGCCAGTCTGGAGGCCCAGGAGGAGGTGGAAAGGGTTCAGGTTCGACCCGTTCAAGACAGCGGTTACAGGACGCTCAGCGAGATCTCTACTCAGTCCTCGAGAAGCTCCACCGTCAGGAGTTTTGTCTCCACGGCCTCATCCAGGTGGGTGGTGAATAATATGATGCCTTGACATTTTGATGCTGGAACTCAAATATACCTTGACATTTTGAATCTCAACATAATGTTTGTCTTCAAAAGAGAAATCTCAGCTGCTATCTTTCAGCTACTGTAGGACAAGTTTGGCAGTTTTATTCTACAGTGTGTTTTTCTAATGCCGCTGTGATGTGTTACTGTCTTTATCCTGCTTTGAGAGGGTTCAAGTGACAACCATCGGATTTAATGAGGGATGTTAATGTGAAAGAAAGTATGTAGATAACAGATGAACTGTTTTCAACAATTTACTTGAGGCTAATGTGACTAAAACAAAGGAAATGGTAATAGATTTTAGATGCAGTAAAGAAATCCCACTCCCAAAAGTCCACAATTAATCCATCGAAAGAGTTCATTCTTACAGATGCTTGGGAATACAGATTGGTGGCCAGCTGAAGTTCAATGAACGTACTACTGCAACATCAAAAAACTGCAACAGTGAACAGTCTTCATACAAATATTGTGGAGGATTAAAGTTAAATGTGTGTCTTGAACTGCATCCTGTCTGTGGGTGCACGATCAACATGGCGAGTCGGTTCATTGGGTGCGACCAGATGTCAGCTGCTCAGTTGTGACCTCGTTTTGTGAAAGGCCGAGTGCATCATCAACGATCCTGGTCACCCTTTACACAACACAGTCCCGCTGAGCTGTCAATGCTAAGGAAGGATTCTGTAAAGAAAAATAAGAACAGCCAGGTTTAGCAGGTCTTTTGCTCTTTCAGTGATTAGTCTGTGAAATAGGAGGGTCGGTAGCAGATTTAATGGTATTTTAGTTTTGTCAAGCTTTATAGTTTTATATTGTTGTATTTTATGACTTTATCTCAGTACAGGATCTCAAAATTACAACATCTCCTCAAATCACTGAGACAACAAAATAAAATATCTTATTTTTTACCTCAATATTGATATTGTTACAATATTGTAGGGTTGACTAATGGTACTTTCACAAAATAATGATACAGTGAGATTTCTGATAAATAATCATCAGTAAAATGTGGATTTAATGACAAAGTGTCAAGTAATGGAACAAGTAGAACATCTAGAGAGAACAAGTATGACATCACTTCACTACACTGCAGCCTTTAAAACCAGAAAAACACAACACTCATGCCATGTCCTCATATAATGAGTCCCAGAAGACAATATGGACCCATATCTCTAAACAGTGTAAGATTGATATATTGCCCATTTGTTTTTGTTTTTTGATTTCTTGCTGTTTCATGCAGTTGCTCCTTAACCTGAATTTCCCCTCATCTGGTTATTATACAATTTACTGACTGTAGTAACTGTTATAACTCAGCCTGGACTCGAATATCAATGCCAAGTTGTTTTCAGTTGAAGTGATGGCCAACAATTTCCTGCACTGTCTGAATCAAGTGACCAATAAATGAATGCGTAATTGCATTGCTAGGATTTGACACAGTTAACTAGTTATGATATCAAGTCCAATGCAATCTGTCTGGTCAACAGTTCTGAGAGATATCGGACTTAAAACAGTCATTGTCCCTTTTTTCTGACATGGTAAAAACCATGTTTAAGATATTGGCAACATTACCTCCGGCACCATTAGCCCATTGACAGTGTTGGTCCAAAGTTATATTAACTGACTCAGACGTTATTCTCTTACAGAAGTGGTTTAACCCAAGGCAGCAGAGGTGGTTCTGTCCAAGATCATGGCCACAGAAACGAACTACAGGACTCTGACCTCTTGCATTCGGGTCACTCGATTAATCAAGACATCTCAGATCACAACATGGCAGACGAAGACTTTCCTGACGAAGACTTTGACGATCTTCCGTTGGACGAGCTGGACGCTGTGATTTTTCAAGAAAGTGCAACTGTTACCGATAGCAGTCGCGGACCACAGAACAATAACAGGAGTTCTTATCGAGCAACAGAACCCCAAACTGCCCAGAAACCGTCTGGGTCACGGCTTGGTTCTAGCAGCTCTAGATCCACTGCACATGGATCCTGTACCAGAGGACCCACAGGGCAGTTAGCCACAGCAGCCTCACCCTTCTCTCCAGCTGCACACGACTTAGAATTTGTTGCTAATGATGATTTCATGGATGAAGACATGGACTGCTTCATCGAAGAGGTGCAAACTGGGAGAGCTGGTGTGCCAAATCAGTTCCCTGTTCAACAAGAACCAACCCGAGCCAGAGAGAGCGCTACCAAGAAACCAGACACCTCAGACTCCAGCTGTAGACTTCCAAACGACTCATTAAAAAGTGTTACACCTCAGGTGCAGGGTTACACCTCAAGCACTGCAGGATTTGATAGACTATCGGCAAAAAAAGATCCACAGAGTCACAGCTCGGTCCCTGCTCTCACTCTGACCTCTCCACCTTTTACATATTTGTGCCTGCTGGATGAGACGATGTCCAGACCACACCCCCACACCACAGAGATCCGTGTCAAAGCTTTCATTGTGACTCTCTTGGGGAAGCTGAGCAGCAGCAACGGTCTTTGGCACGTCTCCGCCACCATTTCCGACGGAACCGGTTACCTGGACGTGGAGCTGTCCGACGAGGTTCTGACGGGCCTGCTGGGCTTCTCCGTGGCGGAGAAGGGGGCTCTGAAGCGCGACCCGGCTCGGAGAGGTGAGCTGGACGCCGGGATGAGGAGATGTCAGGAAGGGTTGGTGGACATGTGCTGCGTCATGACCATCACGGTCAAACCGGACGGCGGAAAAGCCGTGGTGACAAAGGCAGAACCTGTCAATGAGAAGGTGCTCCAGGAGCTGGAGCGGAGGGCGAGCGGCGGGAGGAAATAAACTCAAAGGAGAGGTTATGGGGAAGTGGACAATAATGAGAAAATGACAGGCAGCGGAGATGACTAAAGCAGAGATGGAAAATTGCCAAGAAAAGAGAGGCATAAATAACATCAGGCATCAGCATTGCCTCAGACTTTTTGCGTCGTGAAACGAAACAAAGGTATTTTTTTTTGCAATCGTGATCAACCTTTGCTTCGGATCTGAAGAGCATAATGTGTGAGCTGGATGTCTGATGATCTGCAAGCAGCGTGTTGCAACGCACCCCATCTGCTATATGTGAACACGGCATGCTGTCATCACAGGACCTCATCCATCTATTCCGCATCAGCTCCAATCAAAGTAAACTGATTAAAGAAGGACAACTGCGGTCTGTCCCTAATTGTACATAACATTTAAAACTGATCTGAGGAGAAGAAGTGAAGCGCGGGAGAGAAGAAACGGGGGCCAAAAAAAAAGAGAGAAAGCGTTCATATTTCTGATTGTTGTAATGAATTGCCAGCCTTTGCATTCATTCAGTACATCCATTACTTCTGACTGAAAAATGATTGAATATCCGAGGGCTGCATGGGTCTTTAATAAACTCTCGCAGAGGAGAATGAGAGGAAAGGAAGATGAAGGAGAGGCCATGAGCTTCGATTATTTCTCTTCATTACGGAGCCTCATCTCTGTTTTTTTGTCTTTGATGAATAGACATACCAAACATTTGATGCTTTGTCTGCATTTACTGTATATTGAAATAAAATTGTTCTGAGGGTTTTTACAATTTTCTCTCGTCCCTTTTTTGATTAATAGAGCAGTAAGAGCCTGCTGCTAATTTTACCTTTCCATTTTCTTCTCGTCAAATGAGTGTCTTATTTCTCAAGATCAGATGAATAACAGGACAAAATAGGAGGCTGCGCTGGCGCACTGTGTTTCATTTGCTCTGTAATAGTTTTAGTAAATTGAATATGTGCTGTTTAAGCGCATATGATGGTAATTAAAAGTAGCTTCGCGGCGTTATCTGGCGTCGTGGCTTGTGGCAGAGGTGTTAGTTAAATTGAAACATCTCAACAATTTGCACGACGCAAATTAATTTGTTTCTTGTCTGCTGTCATACAGCGTAATTAGGTGGCAGCCCCTCATACTTCAATATCATCATTGTGAAAATGAGCAAAACACACAGCGAGTGTATGTTGAGTACGTATGTGTGCTCACATTTATGTGTTGGAGCAGGAGGAGCACGTGCGTATATGTTATTGTCTGCTGCCGCAGTATGTGTGCACTTCCATTCAGGTAGCTTGTCTCAGATCATTAAGGGCTAATCAGGTTGAACGTCTAAATCAGGACCCTGCTATGCATGTCGATAGCCTGTTATGTGCTAATGAGGCTGGATACGATGGAGGGGTGGGGGGAGGATGGGGAGAGAAGCAACCCATAGGGAGGCAGAAGTGGAATAAATATTGGGTGATGGAGCAAATGGAACGAGGGGAGCGCCGTCTCAGTGGGTACGGGAGAGATGCTGCCGTCAAACCTCATTATATACAGTACACACTGTATATATTTCACTGGTAATTAGGCAGCAGGCGGTGGCTGTATGGTGAGAAGCTGTGTATGAAATTAGACGACAGAATGCACTGCCTAAATGTGAGCTAATTCGTCGTCTCAAGTTCAACAGGTTTATACAGGAAGTGGTCGTGTTGAGATGTAGGAAAGGGACAGAAAATACTACACAGAGCCCGTCGAGACACTGTGATTGTGATTTTGAGCCATGTAAATAAAACCAATTTGATCAGGAATAGGAAAAGCTGAGTCCAGATTTAAGTATTGTTATATGAAAGTACTATTATATTTAAAGTGGTGTTGCTGGTTTCAGCCAAAATTATGTTGAATGCCAAAAACAGGTGAATTTGATAGTTTTCTTACCCATGATGTAGGAAGTTAACAGCTAAAACGTCAATTAATGTTAAAAGTTAAAAGTTAAAGTGAATAAAAACAAAGAAATGTGGATTAATATCATGTGGTGTGTGAATCCATATTCTCTGCTGCTGTTTCCGTGAACAAGAATGAACTGAACTCTCCTCCGCAAAGTCTTTAAAGTGCCCAGAAATAACAGAGAAAACTGTGGTGGTCCCAGACGGCTTCAAGATCAACACAAAACAAAGTGCAGTGGTCGTCTTTACACTGCTTACTCCAGACCGATTCTCTTCAAACGGAGAAAGACTGCAGCACCCTCTCATAAATGCTGGCTGGAGGACGCGGCGGCGCAGCTCAAACTGTTCGTTCAACCGGGAGGTTTTTATAAGATCTGCAGTGATGGAAAGCAGCCAAGTAAAAATATTGAAGTATTTGACTCTTACTCATTTCTGTTTCGTACTACGTTATAGGCCTACTTCTACTCCAGTTCTTGTATTTCACAGGTTCGGTTAAGTGTTTCATTGCAGATTGAGATTATTACCAGGAAATATAATCGGAAATTGTTATTGATCAAGTACCTCCGCAGTATTTAAATTTCCTTTAGCAGTTCAGACATGAAAATGCTGCTCAACAATCAATGCATCAATAATTAATATATTCCAATAACATAATACTTATTACTATTCTGAACTACTTCAGAAAAATGATGTAATGCATGACACAGAATTGTATATATACATATATGGTTGCTTTTAGTTTTAAAGGTGCTATATGTAAGTTTGCTCACCAACAGCTGTCAGTGGGAGCACAGATGTCAGGCCAACTGTTGTTTGGCTTCTATATCTGTCACTTCTTTCTTTGCTAACAGCTGAAGGTTTCTTGCCCTCGATGTGCTGCTTCTTCATCCTCACATGTTGGACTGAGGGCAGACTAGAAGGCACAGAAGCTCACTATTCGCTCTTTTTAGGTACAAAGTGGTGTAACGAGGCAGGACGGGCAGAGGCTAGCTGGTTAGCATGTTTACTTCAGTTGAAGTCTCTGCAACGCAATATGGATGTGCTACGTGACATCGACACTCAGTTCTTCAAACTCTGTCGATCGTTTTGGTTCATTTTTAAAGGTTTCAAAATTCTTGCGTGAAGCAACTTTTAGTGGTAGATCTGAGAACTTCGTCCACCGCTGAAGCTCCGTCTAAGGTTTCTGCTCTATATGTCCAGGTACCCAGAAACATTCAACAGTTGAGATAAAACCACCCAAATGATATGAACACAAAACAGGTCTTCATTCCTTTTTGAACACAACGTCTCTACCATCCGTCCATTCAGCCAGATGAGCCAAAACAAAGTAGGAAGGTACTTTGTTGTTGCCCAAGTCCAAGTTCCTCATTATTTTCTATTTCTTTAATGATTCACATCCTCAAGCGCACACACACACATTCACGCACACACACACACACACACACACACACACACACACACACACACACACACACACATACACATACACATAAAGAGGTATGTTTTTGCCATGAAGAGAAACCATTTGCTCATTTTGATGGAGGCCTAAAAGAGAGGTTGAGCTGTCTAAGTGGATTTTTCATTACTAAATGTAATAGGGCAAAGAAAATTACAGCTGCTGCAGCAGGAGGGGTATTAGGACTGCTCACGTACTTTTTACATTGATATTTGTAATGACCAAAGAGGTACAGTGCAGCTGTATATGAGCATTAGAGAAATTAGCACAGTGCTCTCTCTCCTGTGTGTGTGCTCTGGCCCTCCTGTCTCAGTCTGCTCCACTCGCCTGCTATCTGCAATTTGGAAAGGTACATCCAAACTCACGGGGGAATGAAAAAGCATATTTTTTTTTCTCCTGCTGCCGCTCCAGACTGAGACAGAAGTGGAAGGCTAGTACAGAGGAAATAATATTGCAAATGGAAAGCTATTAGGGTGGTCGAGCACTTTCTCATGCTGCCACCGAAATATGTCATTTATCATGTGCTGCTGCATGACAAACTTTTAAAGACTCAAAGAATTGTCATTTCCTCTCAAGACTGTTCAGTCCAATATTTCAACCCCAGGCCCACAGTGCACACATATGACATTTATGAGGGAACTGATGAAGGTCAAGAGCTTCATTAAAAATGTTTGTTTTGTGTCCGCTGCACTGTATCCACCGTCCCATCAATTAGTAGCCTGGAACTAAAAGCCTAAAATGAAATGGCTCTGTCGCAGTAAAAGTCCTGCGTTTGAACATCATACTTAAGGGTTAAGGTTACTAAAAGTTTAGTACAAGAGTGTTTCCTAAAATACCTAAAATATCAAGCATAGAATCTAACATGTCCCTATATCAATAGATTTATATAATCAGTGATTATATTGATTCAAGCAGCATTTGAATGTCGCTGATGTTCGGGATGGGGTTACTTTTATCTAATTTATATATTGTTGGTGGTTATCTATCGAGAAATACATCATATTATATGTTTATGTTAAAGTTAGCACATTAGTTGATAAAGATGTCAAGTAAATGCAGAAATAAAATGAAATTTCTCTCTACAAATATCGTGGAGTAGAGGTAAACATTGTAAGTATTCTCACAGCCTACAGCCGCGTCACATCATCTTCACCAAGTGTTAAATATTGAACAAGACATCAGAAATCCTCCAGCTGCAAAACAGCAGCTGTATAGGTTCCTGTTTTATGTCTTAAAACAATGAACATGCTCCATCTTCGGCAGCAGGAAGAGCTCAGGGGCAGAGGGGGTTGTTTAGTTGAAGATGTTAGTCTTCGTCTCTCTGACTCATCGATACTTTATCTGACTGAGGCTTGTGCAACGTACAATTTGACGCCCTGACCGCGATCTCAAATGTGCCGTGAGTTGATAAATCCATGACGCTGTCCACGGAGCTGGAGGAGCAGGAAGAGCCCGCCCGTCTCGGATCTATAATATTCTCCAAACCACTTGCTAGAAATACTCAGTTCAATACTTTATTGGAGCCTATATACTCAAGTGTCACTTTCACAGACACAAGTGGCAACCTGTAGTTCCCCAAGACTGAGAGGATCACAGAGACTAACACTAACCCTGTACAGTCCTTTAATCTTCCTGTAATATCTCTGTGATCGTTCAGTAGAGTCTGTGCTGCGGAACATAAACCCCTGACCTCCACTTCTGTTACAAACTCTTTATACACCTCTTATTTAGGAGATATTGAATGGATATTTGAATGGAAGCCACCCCCCTCTCTCTCACTCCCTCTCTCACTTACTCACTCACTCATCGGCATCAGATTTTTTTTTACTTTAAAGCCTTGAAAAACTGTCAAACTTTGCTTTGAACAATCTTCATCCCCTCCTAAAAAATATCGATGAAACAGCAAAGTTTTGCCACAGTGGGTGACTTGCGGACCGTTGTACGACAACACCATCACCCTCCCTTTGATTGAAAAATTAAGAAATAAAGCCCCTATAGCCAAAACATATGCACAGTCAAATACGGAAAAAAGGCGGTAATGATTTTGAAGATATAAATTAAGGCGAAGCTATTATATTATTCGACCTCCTACTGATGGCTCGGGTCAACGATCGTTAACTAGACTTAATGGGAAAGCCTATTAAAACTCGGTGAGGCAGCTCTGAAAGAGTACAGACGAGCGATTGACAGGCCCACAATACGGCCGGCCTCTCTCTACGTCCTGCTCCCACACTGCCAAGTCATTACTACCATTTGAATACGAGCGAGATGCACTTGAGAAGCAGGCCTTAGAAGAAAGGAAAGCAAAAGGTACCTTATAAAGAGACGAGTGAGTGATTTTGCTGTGACAAGGAAGAGAATGGATCGCTCCCCCCCACTTGTCCTTTCTTTCTCCACGGAGACGAGAAAGCCTGACAAGCCGGCCATTAGGAAGGTAATTTGAAAAGCTGCGCAGAGTGCTTTCGCTGCGCCCTTACACCTCTTGAACATCATGAAGCCTTGTTCTGTACCCCTAGTTAATATTAGGCTGGCTTGAAAAGACTACAGACAAACAGGTCAGCGTGGCTCTTTGAACTTTGCGTCAGTCAATCAGTTGTCAGCCAGATGTTTAGGGGTCACACGCCGCCATCGAATCCCCGCCATGTTTCATTCATTAGGGAGATCGGTGGCGGTTGATCTTTTGGCGGTCGGATCACATTTTTCGGTGAAAATGTGACCACAGTCGTATACATCGCCGCGGCGGTAATTTACGAGTGCGCGCACCTGTTTGTGTGTGTGTGAGCTAATGCCTTTAATTCACGAGGCAGGATGTGAGACGAAAAGGTCACCATGGAGGAAACCGTTGGGAGAAGGAGAAGGAATTAAGGGGGAAATGAGCTCCGGCAGAAGAGATTAGGAGGTATGTGGGTTAAATAGAGACAGAAAGAGAAAACACGCTGAATGAAAAGAAGGACGTCGCGGTTTAGCCCTCGTCGGAGAGGAAACGCATTTAACGCACATTTGCACAGACGCGACGGGCAGAGAAGTAAAGGTTGAAGTGACAGACCTGTCATCACACACACAGACACACCGAGAGATTGAAATCTGTTGGGTAACTGCCTGTGTTGTTGCCGCAGTGAATGCCATACAGGAGAAAAACCTCCCGTTGTCTTGAAAAGAAAAAGGACAGCATTCAGTGCTTGAAGGCCGTGGGCATACACAACCCACCATCCAGCTTCTGCTCCTCGGATATTGTCTCGTTACTCTCTGCTTTTATCTCGTCTGCATCTTTCTCTCACTTGTCCTCCTTTGTTTTTTTTTATTGACCTGCTCTCTCCTCTTAAGTCTCGCTATTAGTCCATTAAACTGGACGTTCTGTGAATTCTCTGCGATTTTCGTAGACAGAAAACATCATAACGACGGGATATTTCCTTTTCTTCCTCCACATTGCTTTAAAAATGAGGAGAAAAATCACATTGTTTCCGGAACTGCATTCTTTTTGACTCTAAGAATAAATATTTGTATTATATCTATAGGCCAACTATTGTACTGTGTGTTGTTGTGGCTCAAAATACTGAAAGTGTTTGCTGAACTTGACCGGCAGCGATTATGTGAGTGATGGGAGCGAATGATTCATATCCACTGTGCCAGCAACCGGAATCAAATCATCTAAAAATACAAACATAAGGTATTTGTCAGAATTACATTGTGTGATTGACACTTTAAAAAAAACATTATAATAATAATGCATGCCGGTTACTTCCGAAAGACCTATCAGTGTGTGTCTTCTTTAACCATATGTCTCATCAGGTTATTTAAAGACAGCACCGGCTGAGAGCTCTGCTGTTTTCATGCACATAACACAGGATATTAAACATGCGGAGGGAGGAGAGCAGAATACCAGAATGAAAGAGGAAGAGGGGGTTCGGAGGATATTCATAGAAAAGGTGCGGCCCTGCTGCTGACACTCTGCTAGATATCTTCAATGAACCTTTCTGCAAACCACAGATATGTTCAAACGTGTGCATGTCATAGTCTATGTACTGTGTTGACGTGTCTACAATACGTGTCACATCACGTTCACATTACATGGTTTAGGAGCTGACTTTTATGTCTGTAGTTGGAGGTGACAATGGCGGAATTACAGGCATTTCAACATTTGTAAGAGTGACACCACCGGATTCTTTTAAGGAGACAGCAGGACAGATTCCAGCCGTGTTTGTCGTGACCAAAACAGGTATTTTAAAGCCTGAACATGATGTTTTCTGAGCCTTTACAGAGCGGTTTCAGTACCTTTACCTAACCAGAGAACAAGCACGCATACAAAAAATTGATAATTCAACTCGAAGAAAGGTAAAGTTGCAACACCACTAAATGTTAAGCTGTAACTTACCTATAGCAGGTGTATAGTACCATGATACCTGACCCCATTTATACACACACACACACACACACACACACACACACACAGACAGACTCTCTCAGGGCCGGGCTTTGTTGTTAAGAGACGTTGTTGCCATGCAAAGATGTTTCTATCTTACGGTGACTGACAAGAAAATATGTGAGAAGCCCCGCGGACCAGCTCCAAAAAGTGTTTTCCACTCCGGTCTCTCCGGATCTTTTCTCAGATTGTGGGCTTATTATTTGGCGCTGGTCGGGTGCTAATGCTGCCTTTTTCTTCTGCGTCTTAGCTTTTTTTTTTTCACCCAAGTTTATGAAATGAGGGTTATGGGTTCAACATGTTTGCTTTCACTGTAAGTTTTTCTCTCTCTCTCTCTCTCTCTCTCTCTCTCTCTCTCTCACACACACACACACACACACACACACACACACACACACAGAGCTAAATAAGCACCGGGGGAAAAGCAGGGTTATGTTGTCTGCGGAGGGACAATTACACAAACAATCAAAATTAGTCATTCATTTATGCACACTCACACACATGAGAACCAAGTCTTGGATGTCTGTTGGGACATTATCAAGTCTTATTAATGGACTTGATCAGAAATGGTCCAGCTGCCTGCTAACTGTTGCTTGTCCATTAGAATGCATTATCACACTCTTGCAAATGTCTTGCCTTGTAACCATCTCTGTTTTCCGACTGACGCGATGCCGCCTAATTGTACTTTAGCGAGCTCGCCGCGATGTTAAAAATGTTTCAATCTAGCGTCTAGTGGATAATTTATTCAATTTTAACATTAAGAGTAGTGGTTAGGTAATTTTCTTTTTTCTTCAACAGCGAACAAAAAGGATGCAAGTAAATAATTGTCGTTCATTATTTCTGCTTCCTGGTCTTGGTTGCAGTTTTACGTCAGGCTCTTCAAGAAAAGCCTTCAGTCTCAGTTCTGAACGAGCCTGGACGAAGATGAAACGACAGCATTGTCTGCTCCAAATGAACACTCGCTGTCTCACAGCTTCACGGCCCTGTAATTAGTTACAGTAAACAGATGTAACGTCGGCGTCTCCATGTTCATTTGTAGTCCCTTTTTATCTTCTCGCTGCCCCTCACAATCACCTCCTCATCCTCACGAAGAAGCCTGCTGCTCTCAAGCTACTCAATTCAATCATCTGCTCCTGAGGAAAACTGAGATGCCTCTCACTCTGGAATCCAATTTGATGAGACTAAATACAACAGTGGAAGAGGGGGGTAGGAAGGAGAGGATGAGGCGGAGGATGGAGGAAATTATAAGGCAATATAACAAGGATGGACAGAGGATGGAGAGTGTGTGGACGAAGCTGAGAGGAGGCTGGTGGAGGGTCTTAAATGCACCATGAATATACCAGTGTCGTCGTCTATATCTCTTATTTATATCCTTTATTCTTTGATGTAGTTCTTGTACGAAATGTACTACTTCATACAAGTGAAGACTTGATTCATTGGTTGCTCGAAGAAAATAAAGGACTGAAAATCTAAAGCACAGTTTGCCCACTTGCAGTTTCAATCCCAAATTTACTGGAATGGACAACCTTTCGATCCCAGGAGCAGGTTTCACCAAGAGAGACGACTAAATAATCCGACTTCAGATTGAAGTCTAAATTAATCCATCGTACAAATCTTAAATTCTGCTAATTTGTCATGGTTTCTGGTCATATTAAGACATTTTTCAAACTAACAAAACCCCCAAAAAACACGGCTGTCAAAGCAACCGCTCTGCTCCGTCCACTCCAACAACCGCTCGGAAAAACATGTGACAGTTAAAAGAAATGTTGCCAGGACAATCAGGCAAAGACTTGAGGTACAAAACCATCCAGCAGCATGAAATCTCAGCAGAGTGCAGAGCTGAGATGCTGTGTTGTTTCTGTCAGCACTTACTGACCGATAACTCATCAGTCAGGCAGGAGGATTCTTTCTCTTAGGGCTGCACGATACTGTAAAATAAAAATCATAATGAGGATATTTTTACAGATATTCAGTTGTCACAATTGAACAGGATTCATAATTGTTGCATCAAAATGATAATTTTCTCTTAAAACACTATTAAAATCCTGATGATGGGAGATTTTGTTGGTTTTTGACGTCTGAACAAAATTAGTAGGCCAGAGCATCTCTGCAGCACCACATTACTTCTTTATAATGTCACACATTCACCTTTAGCACACACATTTTCCACAGTTTAAATATTGCATTGGCCGCCGTGTGATTTTAATTATATTTTGATTAATCATGCAGCTCTAGTTTCAATGGGCGAATAAAAACAACTGATGTCTTCACTGCTGCATATTCCCAGTTTCTCTTGATTACTCGCTCTAAACATTTTAAACCGGAAAAGATGTTTCTCTTTTCTTCATTCTAAGACGACTCTCAGGAAAGTGCTTACAAACTCTAATATTACATAATATGGTTCTTATTCGGTCTGGCTTCTTGTTGATAGATGTTTCTAGTCACGATCATACCAAACATGTTTGTTTGTGTCAATCAAAAGCAAAATATGATGCATGTGAGCAGAGAATGTATACTGAGGAACGTCTTTAAGATGTTTTCATCATGTAAAATATGTTAATGTTTCCTTTCTTCTGATGATTTTGGATATTTTAGTGATATCTGATGTGTTTTCATCTTTCTATTCTGACTGATCGACTTCTTATCAGGTGCACAAAAAAGACCAAAAAGTAATTAAAACATGTATTGTAACACCACTCATATATATCATATATATATATTTTTTACAAGTAACAATCACAAAACAAACAGCTACAAATAAGCTTGATTGATAACTTAGTGTAATTTATGACACGTGTGAATCAGCAGGTTTTACTCTTTTCAGTGACACTGATTTATTCTCGTCCTCCTTAGTTTTATCTAATTATAGATTATAAATAGATTATTATTGTCATTAAAGGGCGACAACACCTGAATATTGTAATGTCATTAGTAAACTCATACATACACTGTTTACTAAACAACATAAGCTCGACAGCATTTAACCCCACACACAGTTTTATCATTACTCAGTCACATCCTGTATTCTAACTCCTACTTTGTATCCGAACGTCAGCGTGTCTGATTAACAAAAAGTATTTCAACATGTCTATAAATATCACAGGACACATGTTTATTTTCCCTCCTGACACACATAATGATGTGATGTGTATTCACTGCTTTCTGTCTTTATACACACACACACACACACACACACACACACACACACAACCTACCCTCATTTACTAATATCATTATCTGCATCAAGGCTGTTTTAACCAGTTTTTCTTTTTTCTCTCTCTCTCTCTCATTGAGAGCTTTCATTAGGTTTCTGTTGCCATGCAGACTCACCCTTTCTCGTTTATTTTTTTTTGTTTTGTTATTGTGCTATGTTGTCTGTTACAGACCACTCGAGGTTTTTTCTTCGGCCTCTCTTCCACTGTTAGCCGTCTTTCCCTACTTATTTTTACATGACGCACAAAGAAACACGTTGCGGTAAGATACAGTGGACTCGTGACATTTTGTTTTAAAAGCTTTTTTTTTTTAGTATCAGCCATCTATTGTCATATCAGGAGGAATATATGTTAATCTGGTGCTGCCGATGATCAGGACTGCTGCTCTGAAACACACTTCTCAGAAGAAGCCTGATTTAAAGCAGCATTTACTGCTATTGAAAAGCAATGTTCGTGTAATCTATTCTTTCTAACCTCCATGATTGTACTTTTCTCATTTGTCGCTCTTTCAGCTGCAAATTCTTGTCCTTTTGTTCCCTGTCTGAAGCAGCTTCTCATTATCCACTATGGGCTTACGGTGCTTGATTTAAAGCTATTCAGAAAATACTTTTTATGCATCTGCTTTTCATACACTTTAGCAAAGGAGTAAGATAATAAATAAACAATAACATTGTTTTTTTTGCACAGAAAACCCCCCACCTATGTTTTTAAAGTAGCTCTCTTCTTCTCTTGATCCCATGTTACACTTTCTATATGCATATTCATTCAGATTGCTCCCAGTCCGGCTCGTATTCAGATGGTGTTTCCAGGCTGATCCAATGAACTGCATCGGCCCTTGACACAGGCCTGATGCACAGTTTAGCTTACAGCTAAGATGCATCCCCTCGTCGCAAGGACGTCCTAATGCATCCTCAAGGGCCCTCCACCTGCTCTCTACTGCCTTGGTCGTCATGGAGATCCATCTAATTCAGCCAACGATAGGGTTAAATAAGTACACGTTCAGAGGAGCAAGAACAGCAGCAAAACATGTAAACACTTGTTGGATGCCTGGAACAACGGACGGCATGAAGTAGAGGGACTAGACGGGGTGCTTTGATATGCTTTTAAAACTCACATCCTTCCCCTCCTCCACTCAAAAAAAAAAAGAAGAAGCTATCTTTTCGTTTGTGGAGGGACACTAAATGGGATCTGAATTGATGGAAAGATGGGCAGAAGAGCTGGTGGAGGGATGGTGCGAATGTAAAGCCTGAATAGAATTAAAAAATTAAACAGCACTTGATATTCTTCAGGCCCCAGGGGCCATTAGGGGAGCGGCATGCTTGCTAAATTAGAGTAATGAGGAGTTTGGTACCCAGCTAGCTGCATGAAAAAAGGGGCAGAAGAAAGGAAGGAGTGTTGGGTTTGGACGGAAAAACACATGCTTCTTTGAATCAGAGGGAAAAAATCACCAGATTTCAATCACACACATATCTAATTGCCTCTATAGGTTCAGGAACAGTCCTCTGATGAGTTTGTGTGCAGAATACGTGTGAAACACTCAGCTTTTCAAAGGCACAGGGGGGTAAACAGAGCAGGGAGAGGGGTGTCGGGGATGAGACGGAGAAGGAAGTGAGAGATTGAAAGAAAGAAAGAAAGAAAGAGAGGGAGAAATGTGAATCACACACTGCTGCTCTGATCCCAGCATGTGTTCATCTCTGTCCCAGCCAGACCCCCCGCCTGGCCTCCGGGGAATTCATCTGTGCGCGCGCGAGTGTGTGTGTGTGCGTGTGTGTGTGTGTGTGTTTGACTGACACAGAAAGAGCGTGCATTGGTCAGAAAGCGTATGCGTGTCGGTGTGTTTTCATACGTGCATGCGTGTGTGTCTGTGTGAGCTCTCGCAGCAGGGGGGAAAGCAGATGGGATGAAGGGCACATGTGGCTAAACACACATTTAGTCATAAAACAGTTGCTCGGCGGAGGTTTTTCTCAGAAGCCGCCACGAGCGTGTGTTGTCGAAGGCATTATTCGTCAGAACAAACAGCTCTCCTCAATGCAACCTGATCCAAACCAGTATCACTTCTGCTCCGACTGGAAAAGATTTAAAGTGTGGCTGACCAAAAAAAACAATGTGCAGCATCTTGATATTCATCGGGGCCACGTGATGCTGGTGTTTAACAGATTCTCCTTTTTTAATCACAAAATCTTGTTCAGAAAACACTGACATCTAATTCATAATTCATTCACGACCACTCTGACTGGCAGCAAAAAGTTTGATCATGCAAATACAGAAACACAGACAGCCCTCCTTCTGAGGTATATACAAATATTCATTGTACAACATGTTTCAGACCATCTGTAACCCTATTATACTGATGAACGGGTCTGAGACAATAAGCTTCCTTCACCTGAGTCAGAAGAGAACATTGTACCACTCTCATCTCTGTACAGTAGGCAGCTGGTTATCTTAGTATGTAACGACTGGAAACAGATGGAAACATCTAGCTCTAACAGAATCCACTAGCCAGCACCTCTAAAGTTAATCTAAAAACGATTGAAACTGAAGTGTAAAATGGACGACTTGCTGGTTTTACCAGGAACCAGTCTGAAGGCGAGGTGGACACTCGAGAAGTGGTCCCTTTAAACAGATTAAGCAAACAAGAGCTGATGTTATTTTTCCTGAGACTCGTCTTAGAACGAAGAAAAAAGAAACATATTTCAATGGATGAATAAAAACAACTGATGTCTTCACTGCTGCAAATTCCCAGTTCCTCTTGATTACTCGCTCTAAACATTTTGAACTAGAAAAGAAGATCAAAATCAATCAATCAAAATACAATTTAAATCACATCACGGCCAATGCAATATTCAAATTGTGGAAAATGCAAGTGATAAAGGTGAATGTGTGACATTATAAAGACGTAATGTGGTGCTGCAGCGATGCTCTGGCCTACTAATTTTGTTCAAATGGTCAAAAACCAACAAATGTCCCATCATCAGGATTTTAACAGTGTTTTAAGAGAAATTCTGTTATTATCTACAACTGCAAAGAAAGAAAAACCACTTCTGGTCCCTTTTAAAGCCCAAATCTTCACTGTAGCTGCAGAAGCTGGGACGCAATTTTGGATCTCTGGGCTTCTGAAGGTTTGGATTACGTGGAAATATTCCTTGTTTTTTTTGTTTTTTTTCAGTCTCTATTTTCGTTTTTAAACAAATCCCTGTCTACTTCAGTTATTTCGGGGAATGCTGCAATGCTGTTTTGCTATGAAGCTCAAGAAATGTTGCGCCGACTCTCCGTCAACATCGGGGCGAGTAGATAATGATTGAATTTGTATTTTTGGGCGCCAGTCCGGCGATTTACCTTCGTTTTACAGTCTCTATGCTAAGCTAAGCTAACCGTCCACTGGCTGTAGCTTCAAAATAGACTTAGATATGAGAGTAGATCCTGTAGCTCTGAGGGGGGAAAAAAAGCATTAAGTGAATTTCCCAAAATTAAAACCAAATAATTCTATTACAGATGAAGTGGTGCTACCAGCGGTCAGTGGGAAGCAGTGAGCATGTATAGTGGAGACAAAAGCAATGAACGCCCAACCTCTAACCGCTCCAACCGACTGAAGACGAGCAGGTTAATTATAACTCTAAATTGCTGTAGGTGTGAAGAGACAGTGTGAATGTGTTAGACTTGTGATGGGCAGGCAGTCTATAGAGCGTGTTCGCCTTGAGCTTAATGTGTGCAGGGAGGGAGCCCATGATGGATGGAGGGCGTGGGGACTGAAGATAATGAATGTATAAGAAGTGGAATATAACAAAGTACATCTACTGAAGTGCTGTACCTTTGCAGTATTTCCTTTTCATGCCACTTAATCATAATTTTGCGCCACAATTCAGAGGCGAATAATTCACTTCAGCTAACTGATTGACAGCTGTTACCTTAGATATAATGATTTTCATACACAAGACATATGGACAGTTTATGTTTGTCTCTCTATACATTTTCTGTGACAACACATTTCCTCTATTAAAGAGAAAAAAGAATGAATTAGACTCTGAATCAGATCTGAATGCTCCCCCCTTCCTCTTAATATAACAGAGTCTGATTTCTTTTCGATCAGGGTTTTGAACAAACCCGAAAGCAAACAGCTATAGATCTCACACATTATCAGGTTTTTTCTTTTGTGGGTTTGAATTCTGTCCGCTGTGTTTGCAGTATATCAATAGAAGTGGAGAAGAAGGAGAAAGTGATGCCATGAGAGCATAAAGTGCAGTATGAGTTTCTGGATCTGACGTATCATTCCAGAAATGATCCAAGGTTTTGTACAGTGTGTTGGATTTAAAACTGAATACACTGCTTATCTCGTTACAGTCCAGCTGTATTGACCAGGATGATAACTTTTTAAATACGCTGCCTTTTGAGTGTCAACGGCCGACTGTTCACCTCTCCTATCAAATACAGCCATGATGAAGGCTATGTACATACAGTATACATATTAGAAAAATGACCACGAGGGTCAACAATGAAAGCAGGTTATTATGCCACAAAGTTCGGTTTCTTGTTCGCGGTGACCTCTAGTGGCTATAGTAATTAATACAGTTGCAAAGGAGGAAGTGAGGAGCAGGTTCAATGCTGGAAATCAGGTCTTTGGTAAATGCAAGCTTAAGACATTGTCCCATTTTTGTATGTTGACATTAAATGCATCAGTATATATCTGGTATATACCGAAGGTGTGGACTCGAATTGCAACTCAACTTGGACTAACATCAATGACATTAATGCATCGGTGCGTGTACGTGCTGTCGGCACGACATCCAATCAAATTAGATCCACGCTGATTTGATCCGACAGCATCCTTCGTTCAACATTTGAAGTTGCACAAAGAACGGTAAGTTTTGAATGAAAGCTAACGTTTATCAGCTAAGTAACTTTTCTTTGCTGTGTAGTTAAATCAATGAGGCTGTAAACTCACTGTGAACGTTACAAACACAGTAATCTGTTGCGTCCACTGCAAGTTCACTCCCTTATTCATACTTTTGTTAAGTGATTTTTTTAAAGCAGGGTTGTATGAGGTACTTATATCTAACGTTAGTCAATTTATCACACACAGTAGACGGCGGTCAGCAGCAACGCAGATTTTAGCCACCTACAACAAACCTAATAAAATCACGGTCAGTTTAAATGTACAATGTATTAAGAATATGTGCACCGTTTTTGCTTGCTGTCAGGCGGACTTTTCCGACAGGAAAACAAAGTTATACTGCTCGTTGTTCTCACTCTCCAGCAAACCAGAGTCCATTGACAAAAACAGCAAGTTTACCTCACAACACATGTGAGTTTCTGGTCTACATGCTGCAAGGTAAAATTGCCGGTGGGCTGTAGACAATGAATTAACAAGTGATATAACTTCAGTTTCTTGACAGCAAGGTAAAGCAATGAAAATATTCTTTATATGGCTTACACTTAAACTGACATTGATTTTATCAAGTTTGCCTCTCTTAGGTTGCTTAAATACGTTACAATTCATAACACAATGTTACGATTGATATTAATAATATGAGTGATAGTAGTTTCAATACAGTTCATTTGCGGCTATAAGGGATTTTCTGACATCTGTGTAATGTTCCTGCCTCTCACAGATTTGAAGAATACCAAATGAACAATAGCATCACAAATGAACCACAACAGCCTTCAATCTCGCAATTCCTGGACGATCTTGTCAGGCATCACAGCATGAGTCATCCACAGCGGAAAGCTATCACCAATGCAATACTGTCTGACTTGATTATTGATTGCAACTTGCCCCTGTCTATTGTGGAAAACAAGAGTTTTCGGCGCTTTCTGACAGTACTTGACAGCAAATACAGCCCAGTGTGTTGCAGAACGCTGACATCAAAAACAGAGAACCTCACTGAAGAGAGACGTTCAAAATTAAAAACTCAATTGAGCAACACTGACCGTGTTTCAGTCACTGTGGACATTTGGTCTGACCGAAAGACGAGGGGATTCCTCGGTGTCACTGTGCACTGGATAGAGAAAGAGGCAGAGAGGATAAAGTCCAATCTCTTGGCCTGTGAGCGCTTCAAAGGCTCACACACAGCTGAAAGAATCTGTGACCAATTTGAGGCAATATGTGATGAATACAACAATAAAGATAAACTGGACTACATTATTAGTGACAATGCTGCTAACATGAAAAGAGCATTCACTGTGTGCTTCCCCAGTGAACAAGAGGATGAGGATGAGGATGATGATGACGATAACGATGACGATGATGGAGATCGTCTTGATGACCCTGAGCTCTAGTGGGACTTAACCCTGGAAGATCAGCAAACAGTAGATGTTGCTATGGCAAAGAAACAGCGCTTGCAGTGTTTTACGTGCACTCTTCAGCTGGTGGTGGGAGACGGTTTGAAAGAAACAAAAGTGGTATCTCCTTCTCTTTCTAGTTATCAAAACTAAGCTCACACGAGCACAACATTCAAAGATGTGTTTGATGCTGAATTTGGGGAACAGAAAGGTATCCCTGCTGCAGTCAACACAAGATGGAAGTCTACACTGAGGCAAGTGAAGGCAGTTCTCCAGTGCAGTCATCTAAAGCTGAGTTGGTGGACATCTTGAAGCCATTTGGAGAAGCAACTGATCTGACACAGGGGGAGAAGATCATCACGATCAGTGCTGTTGTTCCATCCATCTTGACCCTCAACCACCCCCTGGAGAAGCTGAAGCTCTTTCCTTAGTCTAATGTAACTTTTTCCCCATAATCAATCTAATAGACTGCAACAATGATCAAGTATTTCCGTCTAGCACACTGCATCACCAACAGAAATGGTAATAAGGACTCTGAAATTGTTTTTACATGTTTTGCCAGAATTGAACTTGCAAGATGCTGCAGAGACTGAGCAACCTGTGCCTCTTGTTGATGAAGAAGAGCAAGAGGACCTTAGAGAAGGAGAAGGGCTGTTTGCTGCATACCATAAAAGGCAGAAGAAGCTAAGTCACCACCTTGACATAGCTGAAGGACAGAACGCCCTTTTGTTGTGGGCATTGAACATGAAGAGTCTTCCTTCACTGCTCCGAGTGGCCATTCGAGTCTTGGCAGTGCTTGCCTCCAGTGGAGCGAGTTTTCAGCCATGGTGGCATCAAACTACGTCCCCATCGTGCACAAATGAGTGACAGACCTTTGGCCAATTTGCAAATGCAATGCAGCATAGGGCCCTGACATATAAAAAGCACAACACTGTTCATTGTTATGTTCATGTATTTTGTTATGTTTCTCACATGTACACGCACACACAGACAATATGAGATGAGATAAATGAGACGAGATAAGTACAGGACAGGACAGAAACTGCTGTGGAACTAGCTAAAATGCAATATGCCATGAAAATACAATGTTAGCACTTTTGTACAAATAATTACACTTGCACATGTTTTTTCAAATGTGTTTATTCTGTAAAGGAGCGGTTTGAAATGAATATTCTCGCAAAATATGAGTTAACTGTTAAAAATGACTGGTTAATAGTGCAATTAGGAAGTGCAATATCAGCAATTCAATTGCACTTGTTTTAATAAATATAAATACAGATTTCAGAAGCATACATGATCTGTGTACATATATTATTACTCTTAGGACTCGAAAGGACTCAGGACTTGCCTGTCTTGATTTGGGACTTGAGGGCAAAGACTTGAGAATAACTCATGACTTGCAAAACATAGACTTGGTCCCACCTCCGGTATAAACCCCACATTTTAATTCTGAAATGCTTACTAGTCTTTACAGAGGCAATCACGCTAAGTTATGCTTGTTACTGACAGAGTGATACGTGATCCGTACGTAAGTGACATAATGATTTTAACCGGATTTCCAAAGTAGTTTTCCGGCCTCACCCTGACCAAACTGTGAGGGCACAACAACACCTGTTTCTGTCGAGCTGAACCAGTCATCTTGTTCTGGGAACAGTGATATAAGTCATTAACGGAGTTGCTGGTAATCAACCTGTTCAGTCATGTTCGTGTGAGGATGTGTTGCAAAAACTGCATTCACCAAAGACAGACTCACTGATCCCCATAGTATGACACATATCATGTTGTTATATTCCTGTTTTTACGCTGTCACTGTGTCATGTTTTTATGCTTATTTTCATACATTAGCCAATGAGAACATCTAATTCAGAAGGATAAACACACTCTAAAAAATGATCCCACACCAGAGGCCAAGTACAATGCAGTGCATTTGAAACAAGACTCGTTCAAAGCGGCGTAACCTCTGTGTATGTTTCTGTATAAATTATGCTAATTTGACGAGCGTGATCGCTACTTTCTCGGGTAATTTTGCTGATGAGAAACATGCCTCTCCGCCGTCCGCCACAATTAATGTAGTAGAGCGCGTCTATTCGTCTGCACACATTTGTCAGGGATTCTCCTGTTTAATTTCTCGCACTGCACCGAGACACGTCCATGTAATTATGTGTCAACGAGCAATTAAAGTGTCAATTAATGTTCGTTAAGCAGGGAGCATGTCATGGAGAACAGCGATTAGACACAGTGGTCACATAAATGTTTAAGTTGCTTGATGATCTATCTATCTATCTATCTATCTATCTATCTATCTATCTATCTATCTAATCTTCACTTCCACTTGTTTGCTTCTCCTTCTCCAGCTCTCCAATCCTTCCTCTGTGCTCTTTCCAGTTGTCTTTTCTAATCATTTTTTCCGAGTGCCTCTGTGAATCCTTCCCAACTCCACTTTCAATCAATATGTTTCTACCTTTTTTTTTTTTCCTCAATCCACCTCCATATGCATCCTTTATCCCAGCGGCCTCCCTCCCAACCTCTGGAGAGGTCTTTTGGAGTGCTGCTGGATGACAACCCCGTCCCCATCATTCAGCTTCTCTCTCCTCCTCTTCATCCCCCTCTTCTTCGGTTGAAGTGGTGCTACATGACAATCCAATATCCACCAGCCTCAGCCTCCTGCTACTCAAACCTTCTTCTTCCTCTCTGTTTTCTTTTTTCTTCACCCCACATCTTTGTGTTTCCCACTTTTACTCCACCTATCCACCTCTTCTCTGTCTGACCTTCTCGTCTTCATTCGTATCTCTGTGCTGCTGCAGTGAAGGAAACATAAAAGCTTAAATAAAAACACGAGGATGTGCAATATTAATAAATAATCAAAGTCTATGCAATGTGCAAGATTTCAGAATGTATTTTTAATAATATTTTTATTTCTATATAATTTGTAGTGTGTTCTTTTTTATAGTCTTTATTTTTTAACTTCCCAATTGTGTTTTTTGCTTATTGCCTTTTTTTGTGTATTTTATTATAAACTGAGATATACGAACTAGAATGTCAATGTACCTGTGCAAATAGCAATAAACATCTAATCTGACGTAATCTTCATTAAGTCTTTTTTCCCTTTATTCATGTATATGTACGGTGTATATGTATATGTATGTATATGTATATATATATGTAAATATATATTTTTTTTAAGTATTTCTGTTTTTCTTTATTGATTTTAAGTTATTTTTTCAGTTTTTATTGTAATGTGTTATATGTTGTATTTCTCTAAATTACATTTTACTAACTTTTATTGTTCAGATTGAAAAAATAAATAAGAAGATAGACAAACCTTAAACAGAATCTTCTTC
>CAEMYA010000181.1:1082446-1093128 GCA_903131615.1 Diplodus sargus | reverse complement strand
GAATCTGAAAGATAACAACCTGTCATCACTGTCCTGGAGGATATTCAGACACCTCAACATCTCTTATCTGTGAGTTCAGAGCAGCCGCCTCTATCAGTCTGTCCATCTGCATGTCTGTCTGTCTGTTCTGTCTCTGGTATACCTCCTGGTTATCATCGCAGTGTGTGTAAACATATTCATATAGCATCTTCAGTGTCACCTATAGATTTCTGCTGTGAGGTTTTTTGAGGTTTGGAGATGGATTTACTGCAGCCGGCAGCTTATTTATGTATCTATCTCTCTATCTATTTATTTATTTACTTATGAGGCGAAAGGATGGAGACCACCAGGGCTCAGTGTGATTGGCTTTGACACCTGTCAATAATCACAAACATGCCCCCCAAACACATCCTTTAAATGCTAAGTTTTGCTTTGCAGTCAGAGATGACGATACACCAAACATTAAGTGAAAAACGCTTGGATCGTCTGGATTTGTGAAGATCGATAGATCATTGATATTTACTGCTACTTTACAACAACAGCTTGACTTTATCCGCTTTTTGCACGTCAGCGTTACACAAGTTCAAACAATATTCACCAGAAATAAAGATTGAAGAGTTAAACGATTAAATTTCACCCTGGAGGGATTCAATAATGAACAACAAAATCTGTTTTTTTTTTTTTTAGCAAAGTTAAGTTTCTCATGTCCCCATAAACAAATCAATAAAGGATCTCTGATACAGAACATCAGTCCATTCGTGCACACAGGATACGTGTCTGGAAGTGTAGCTGCAGGCTTTTGGACCCGTGCTGTAGAGGGATATTGCGATGTTGCCTTTGAATTCAATGATTGAAAACGAAAGCTAATTTTCAGGAGAAAATTGCATGTTTTTTTAATGTGGCTCGCTACTGTTCGTCAACTCCAAGTGGACTTTGAGAGAACTGAATAGTTTCACTTTTTGGGGAAATACACTTATTTTTCTTTCTTGTGTAGATTTAGAGGAGAAAATCAATAACACCTCCCAATCTGATTGTTAAATAAAGAGCTGAAGACAAGAGCTGGTTAGCTTAGTTTAGCATAAAGACTTTAAACGGGGGAAAACGGCTCTCCTGTTTCCAAAGCTGCCCACCAGCACCACATTGTTTAATCCGCACAAAAAAATTACACATTACTTTTTTTTACCAGGGGTTTTGCGCCAGACTAGTGACTTCCTGTAGTTACTTCTCCCAGCCAAGTAAGACATCGTAACAACTTGTTCTTTAGGTTTTGAAAGTGAAACATAACGTGTCAAAATAATCAAGCTTCAGAGTCGCTGGTGGCTGGATTTTGTTGCCTTTGGACAGAGCCGGCTAGGTGTTTCCCCCTTTTCTTCTGTCTTTATGCTAAGCTAGGCTAATTGGATGCCGGTGGTTGCTTTGTATTGGAAGTGTAGTAATCTACATCCCATAACTCCCATAGAAGAAAACAAAAAGTTGTATTGCTTTGTGTCTTCAAAATCGCAGCTACTCACTCTTCTTGACTGTGTGTGTGTGTGTGTGCGTGTGCGTGTGTGCAGGATCCTGTCAGGGAACCCACTGCACTGCTCCTGTGAGAACATGTGGATCAAGCTGTGGTTAGGAGAGGAAGCAGACACTCAGGAGCTGCGCTGCATCGAGGATGGAGGTGTACGCAAGCTGCTGTCCAGACTGACACTGCCCAACTGTGGTGAGGACACACACACACACACACACACACAAACACACACACACACACACACACACACACACACACACACACACACACACACACACACACACACACACACACACACACACACACACACACACACACACACACACACACACACACACAGTTGGGAGCTGGAAAAGACATTCACAAGCAGAGTGAAGTGTTAAGCACCTGGAGGGAAACAGAAATCCTAATGGTTTCCAAACCTTTGTTTGGATTGCGCGCGTTCTCATGTGTTTCGCATGTTTTTCCGACACATGTCTTTTTACGTAAATGCACGGCTGTGTGTGTGTGTGTGTGTGTGTGAGTGTTTGCATAAATGTCCACATGTTTAAAGAGCAGGGTTTTAACAAACGTGCTAAGTGTTTGGTCTCTTCTCGGGGGATGTGTGGGGGACGAACAGCTGGAGAAAGTGCAGTTTGTTGTTAAAACCTACGAGAGTAACTGTACAAAGAACACCATTCATGCATTAACCACAGCCACTGCAGTAATCAGCAATATAGACCCGCTGGTATGTGAACTACAGCGGAAAGATGCTGCACACACTGAATTTCACTTACGCTAACTCTGCTAACCTTGTATATTGTAATCGCCTTGGACACTTCTGTGCACCGTAAGAGGCTACGACGCCTCACACACGAGCAGGCGAACAAACGACCAGATGAACGCGGGCGTGCACACCCAGATTCCCGCTTCTTTTAACAGAGGGGCTTAAAAATGTAAGCGCGAAAAAGCGGCCGACGTTATCTCTGTGTTTTTCCCTCATGTGATGGAGAAGATTTAGCTGCCAGATGGAGGAGAGCGCGAAACGTGTGACACCACAGAGTTGTGCGCTGTGTGAGAAGGTTATGTCATCTCGTTGGGCTGGTTACGGTCATCTGGGCCGATCGCCTGTAGGTCGGCGGCGCTGGACACGATAGGAGTGTGAGGACACGAGATGGGGATTCGACACACGGATGACCTCAGCCTCAAAGATGCTGAGTGGAGAGAATTCACGGCATGCGTCGCAGTAAAAACCAAGTGTTGTGTTGTGAAGACCATCTGCACCGCGTCCTGTAGCACCGGTGACCTGCTGTCACGCAGCAGATTTCTTCTCCTTTTCCTCTGAATCATCATGTTTTTGTCTTCAAGGAAGTGACTCCAGAATACTAATCGACAACAATAAGACATTTTCCACGTTTTAGAAGATAGAATATACTATTTTTTTTTGCATTCCCAGCGTCTACGATTGCGGACCTTTGTTTTATTTACAGCTAGAGTTTAATGTCAAGCTAACCAGCGAGCTCTCCGTCGCTCCTCGACAGACAGCCACAGACCACAAACCTTTTATGTACTCGCCTGTGAGAGTGTTTATCAAGCCTGAATGTATAAATGTCAGCAGTTAATTGAAGCGTTATCCTTCCCTTCTTCTTCGTCGCCGTCTTAGTTTTTCATCAGTCTGTCTCTTTTGGACTCTCATCTTTTCATAAACAGGTTCACATTACAGCCCGACCCGTCTCTGAAAGTCTGAGTCTGACCCGATCTGATTCTCTTGAGGGAAGAAATCGCTTGGAACTCAGCCGGGGTAAACAAATGAAGCGCTGATTTTTCCGGGCCTTTGGGGCAATGAGTCCAGTCAGATCCAGTTTGTTACTGTAAAGTGAGAACATAAAGGAATCTGCATGTCTGATTCAAATCTATAAAACACACAAACAACAGCCATCAGAAAAGCTTAATGCGTCTCAATGGGACGTAATCAAATTTTTCCCGGGACTCCCATTTCTGAAATGCCGAAAATTGCTTGTTGACAGAGCAAACGACCTGGTCAAAAATAGCTCGGGGCAGTCGGGATGCGCAGGACACAAACAATAAGTTAGCCTGCAGGAAGCTAACAATGTCATTGATAACTCCTATTGATCCGTCCCCTCTGCCTCCCTTCCATTAGCGGAGGTTATTTTTGGCGTTAGCACAGTTACAGCCGGGCCCCTGGAGATGTGGGCAGGGGACCCCCTGGCAGTGACACATGAGGAGGACAACATGGTGGAGCGGGGAGGGGGTGCCAAATAATGCCCCGGGGCGAACAGCGATACACCAGAAGACCTCTCAGTCCATCTGAACCGCCGGCCTTTCCGCTCCCTCTGCCGTTCTCCTCTCGCCGTCTTTCACCTCTTCCCTCTCTCCGGCCGTCTCTCCTCCCCTTTTATTAGCTGTTTTCCATCTGTCTGTCTGCTCGCACGCGTGACTGTCTGCCCTTCTGTCTGTCCGAACATTTCTGAGCGACATATGAGGACGGCACAAAGCAGAGGAAGTGCCCAACAATGCCCTCGGGCTGACACTGATCTCACAGGCCACCCGCATATGTCTCTCGCTCCCCGCTCCTCCCTGTGGACTGTTTACTGCCGGAGCTCCAGTTGAGGGAAGGGGCTGGCGCGCTGTTCCCACTGCTGACCCACACAAAACTTTAACAGAAAAAAAACAACGCAGTTTCGTGCCCGAGCAAAATGAAAAAAGCCTGTGTCAGTCAGCAGAAATCCTGGGGTTGAAGCAGTGAAAACGCTCCCATGCAGTTTATTAAACCACTGATAACTCTGTAAAACCCTCCACTCTTGTTTAATTCTCTTTTATAACTCTTCCTTAAGTTGTTTGATTACTTAAGGGCCACGCTTGTTAATGGAAAGATCCAAAAGTCTAAGCGATTCCGACAATTGCACTCATCACGCTTTGAGTTTCTGTGGCTGAAGTCGTCTAAGCGCACAAGCCGATCCGAGGATAGGTTATTTATGTGGAAACGACAGCAGATGGATAATCAGACCTCTGCTGGTCGCATCACAGCGCCGGAGCACTCCGTCTTCATCTGTCTCCCTCCTTCCGTCTTCCTGTCTGGAATATCAGGTTTTATTTACCCTCGTCGTCCCCTTTTTTTTTTTCCTGCCGTCCTGCTCTGATTATCGTTCAACTGCGTCTTCCTCTGTTTTCATCCCTCTCCTCCAACATCTGTCTCTGAATGTACACGTCTGTCAGCGTGCTCCTTCCTTTCTGTCCGCCGTGCTCTCGCTGTTTGGTACGTGAAACACAGACTCAGCACGTAGGCACAGACCCAAGCGGTAAATGGCAGCACAGAGCAACCGAAAAGGCCAGATGGCTCGCGTGTCTGTGGGCAGTAGATGCTATTTACATGTGTGAGTTTTCTATAGTCGGACGGGGTAACCACTCACTTTACTTGTTGGATAACAGGGAATTTAAACAAGAGCACATAAAAGCTGTAATACTAAACTTTGAAGCAACACAGGAGTGAGAAAAGAAGATCAGCACAGTGCAGATGCGCAGGAACAGATTAGGATCGCGTCCCTCAGCACTGATGTTTTTTTACGAGGTTGTAAAGTCTTTGAAAGTAATGGACATGACATTTTGTGGTTTTCTAGGATTCCTTTTTAGGACATGCTGTTGTCATATTAACAGCAAGGATGCAACAGAGCATAGATTTACATGCAGCTCACCAAATGGGGAGGAAAACGTTAAACATAGAATTCAGCGGAGTTTAGATTTATCGCAGGTCCTTCATGTGACGAGAGTGATGCATAGCCGAGGCAGCTCAGTATCACCGGGAATTACGGCCATGTTAGACGATCCTGCAGCCCGGGATTTACGTTCGATGCAAATGCAGGAGGTTGTGAGTATTTTATGTAGAGAGGTGGAGGACGGGGGTGCGAAGGAAGGGCTGATGGATGTGCGCGTCCTTCCTGCAGCGAACCTCCAACCCTGAACCCTAATTTATTTTGGTTGCCTGTCGCTGATGTTGCTCGTGAGGATTTTAAACGTTGGCGTTGGACATAAAAAATGTGTACATACCTCTTGAGTTTTTTCGGGAGTCTCCCTGTTTTTACCCTGATTGATTATTTCTCCCGTAACCTCCTGATTTCATAGTGACGCATATCAAAGTGTCTCAGTTTTTTGTGGGATGTGTGTCTTTGCACCTGGCAACCCGACCCAACCCAGAAGAAGAGCTGAGGTCAAACTCCTCGACTTTGTTCGGTTTGCATACAAAAACTGATAAAACAGGTCCCAGGTTGCCGTTTTTAAGACAAATCAAAAGTTATCCACCGTCACACACGTACTCTTGTCTGGCTATCTTATCAGACACAAAAGTAGCTAATTAAATACAGGATATAACTTCAACTTAGAGGAAACAAATGAAGATAAAATGTCATCACGCTCCACAATAGCTGAAATGTAGCATTAAAATGTTCTATAAATGACTAAACTTTGGTTGTGTATCTAGTTGAGTTGTGTATTTTACATTATTTCAAATGTTTCCAGTGATGTTCAAACCCAGTGACCCAGTCCTCATTTTATTCAAGGTAACGGCTCCTTTCATCCGGTCGCCATGGAGTCACTATTAGCCGAAACTGGAACATCAGAGGATGCGTCAGAGAGCGAGGGAGGAAGTCAGCAGTTAGGACTTGAAGTAATGTGACCATAACTATAAAACATGAACATTTCTGCCATTTTTTTTTTTAAATGACGACAACAACTCCCATGATCCCACGCTGCTTCACAACGTTATCAGACTACCACTTTGGGAGGGAAATGCTGTTTTACAAAGCAGATACAGACGGACTCGAGGACAAATAATCTGATGCTACAGTCTGAGCGGACAAGCTGACAACTTGACTGACAGTAATTTCATGCAGGAAATCAATAATCTATAACCGTCGCCGGGTCTCAAAGCGGCTCATCCAGTCCTGCTTCCTCCCGCTCTCCGCTCCCCTTTGTCTGCATTCTTTGAGCAGAAATCACGTCTTTGAATCCGTCTCTTGATTCGCTGACAGTCCTTCCTCCGCTTGAACAACAAGAAAGTGAAAAAAAAAAAAAAACCAAACTCGGGGACATGTTTTGTGTGTTTGTGTCACTCTCCAGCACATTTCCCTCTCTCCCTGTCGTGTATTTTGCCAACGATTTCCTTTTCCTGTCTCGCCTGCTTCTGCCTCTGCTCTGAAATCACCCCATCGCTACAAAAAAAAAATAAAAAAAATGCCGGGGCCTTACGAAAAAAAAAAAAAAATGTGAACAGCTCCTCTTAACACCGATGTGGACGTGCCTATTGTGGCCTCTAACAAGAGCTGACAACAATGACACCTCCAACAATGGCGCTTAAGTATGCTTTGGCGTATTGTGCAGAGGTTTCAATCCAGAGAGCAGTGGATGTTTTTCATTTTCCTTTTAAATACGAGCTGTGAGCAGCTATTCAGCTCCACATCACCGCGGCAGATGCTGCGCTCGCAAGTCACGGCACACTGGCAACCCGGATTCAAGGAGTCAGAGTATGTCAAGGACTGCTACGATCCTTTACAGCCAGTTTTTCATAGTGAAAAAAGTTTTTCTCACTGAGAAAAAATCAGGTCATGTAACAGGAGGGACACTGGGGACACTTTTTGGATGGGCTGAATTTGTGACCGCCACTTTTTACAAGCATTACTTGCTAAAAATGTGTAAAAATAAAATACAAATCTCGCACCATGCAATGTTACCGACAAATGAGATTAAATTAATTCTGATGTTCCTTTATGCAGTTCCCCCCCGCTGTAATTATCTACTCTGACCTGATTCAACCCTCAATTAAATTGCCCTAAAATCACACTTGCTGCAGACCGTTTAAAAAGAGTTTTTCTTCTTCATGACCCTCAAAATAACACTCAAGTAATGCACTTATTACTTTAAATCTTATGTTCCTCTTACCCTTTCTCTTCTACCTCATTATTTTATTTCATCTAAGCCAAAACTGGCGCTTTCTTTCTCAATGTTGATGGAAGGATTTCTTTCCTCTGTAATACTTGTTTCAACAATAAAGCCAAAATCCACATCTGCATGCACCACCGTTGCAATAGTTCAGGTTTTACCTCTGCTCACAACACAGTCGCCGGCATAAATGTTAGCGACTGTAAGTACGTTTCTGCTAAAAACACAGTTACATTAACTTAAAAGGTCCCAGACATACCATCAAGGCGTCAGTATCTGATGAGCTGCGGATGAGAATAAAATGTTCTCACAAAAAGGACCTTGAAGTTTCTTTTTCAGTTTTCTATTTCTCTCTTGTCACAAAACTGTTCTTATAGTCTGCTTAGGTTCAGACACAAAAACTCAGTTGGGTTCAGGAAAACGTCATGATTTGGCTTAAATTAGCCTGCAGGGTTTGTCGCCATAATAACAGCCGGAGATGGTCCACCTTCCCAAAATAACCAGCCTGGGTCGCCATGAAAGCGTTTGGAAATCTCCCCACAGAGTCAAACTGTGGTTTCTCTCTCAGCAGACTTGTGTCTTGTAATAACTGGGCTGGTCACACAAATACAGAGACAGATAATGGTGCACTCGCTCCTCCCTGGTTGTACAATAGGACGCCACTGTGTTGTTGGATTATTTTCCATATGTTTACAACTGGCTGCAGGCCGGCGACAGCATGGGCCAGAGAACATAATACTGAAATCTTTCCACATCATCATGATTCATCTGCTGTCGCAGACACAGGCCGCTCTACCATGCTAATTACGGTAAAGTCCTCCTCAATCCTACTTGTTGATTCCGCACACATCCGCGCAGCTGACGGATTACAATCAAACAGAATGTCATGGATGGTTTGACTACCTAAGCGGCGCTCGTACATAATTGAACATGGAAATAATTTCCAATGTACTGATGGGTCACGACAACTGCACTCACAATCAGAAGCACGGAGGTTTCTGGGAGTTTCATTCTGATCAGAGGGTTGTAGCAGTGTGTGTGTGTGTGTGTGTGTGTGTGTCTGTCTGTCTGTCTGTCTGTCTGTCTGTCTGTCTGTCTGTCTGTCTGTCTGTCTGTCTGTCTGTGTAATGTGACCTGCTGATGGCTGTCGTGGCAGTAGAAAGCTGATTTACCGAGAGCCTGTTAAGATATGTGGTTCTGATATGGCAGCTGGCCCGCCACCGGTGAAATGACGGGGTTTTTGTGCGTCTCGCGGTGATTGAGTGGGTTTGCTGTACTGATAAGTGGGTTGCCCTGGTGATAAGGATTCTGCCGACGGACAGGAGAGGAGAGAAGAGGAGGACGAAGAGGAAGACGAGAGGACACAAGAGGAGAGGAGAGGGTTCGATAAGAAATCTGTCCCCTTTTATCTGCAGCAGCTGTCGACACCCATTTCTTCTGCTCTCTTCTTTTGGTTCTTGTTTTCTCTCTTTTCATTTTATTCTTTTCTCTTTTTGTCCTCGTCATCTCCTGCGTTGGTCTTGTCTCCTTATTCCTTTTTCCCCGTCTTCTTCTTCTTCTTTTGTTCGTTTTGTTCAAATCTCTTTTGTCCTTCTCTTTATTCTCATCGTCTTTTCTTTGCATTGTTATCGTCTTCCCTCACTTGTCTTCTCTTTTTTATGTTCTTGTTTTCTTCCCTCCTTTTTTTGTGCATATTCTGTTCCATCCTTGTTTCGATTTCTTTTTCTTCGCTGCTCTTCGGCCCTCTTTGTTCTCATCGTCTGCTCTTATTTTGTTCTTGTGATCTCATCTCTCCTTTTCCAATCCCTTCTTTTGTCGTCTTCTTCTCTTCACTCTTCCATTTTGTTTTCCTTCCTCCTGTCTCCTTCTGTTCTTATTGTTATTGTCCTCTTCTCTTGCTTGTCCTCTCTTTCTCCCCTCTTGGTTCACATCTTCTTCTCTTATGTTGTTCTCTTCTCCTTCTCCTTTTGCTTTTTGTCCTCTTTTCTTTTTCTTCTCATCTTCTTCTTATTATTTTCTTCTTCCCTTATTTGTCTACTGTTCTCGTTTCTTCTTCTCTTCCCTTTGTCCTTCTCTTCTTCGTCTCTTATTCATCTCACTTTGCCATGGATGCTATTGGACGGGGGGACAAGGGTGGCAAGACTCTGATTGAGTCTGATTGGTCATACTCAGGTCACCTCCTGGTCAGCACTGTACACACACGCGCACACACGCGCACACACGCGCACACACACACACACACACACACAGAGTCACCAGTGTCTTTGCTCTGACAGAGGCTTCAGACTGTGTCCAATCAATTTAGTAGTTGGGCTGCTGAAGACATGCACTAGTAATCAGTGTAACCATCACTGTGTTTGAACTCTGTCTCTTTGTCTGACTGTTTGATTGGGGTGAGTGTGCTTAAACGGAAGAGAGAGAGAGAGAGAGAGAGAGAGAGAGAGAGAGAGAGAGAGAGAGAGAGAGAGAGCTTGAATTCGAGGTCTTCCTTTGTGTGTCTGTCTTTTCACTCGGTGGTAGTGGGTGTGTGTTTGCCTGCTCTTCCACTCTTATTGTCGAGCCGGTTACGTGCCTTGTGTTTCAACTGAAAAGAGTTGGCCATGAAGTTTGCTTCCTTTCCTTTCTCTCTCCCCCCTCTCTCTCCACCACTACACCCTCCTCCTCCTCCTTTTTTCTCCACTCCCTGGTTGTATGTAGAGGTTCCCATGGCAACGTTGAACCCATCCAGAGTGACGTTAATGGAGGGGGAGAAAGTGGACTTGTCTTGTACGACCTCTGGGGTGCCGTCACCTGAGCTGATATGGAACATGGCGTTGGTGTCCAACTACGAGGTTAGGTTACACCGCACACACAGACACAGACACAGACACAGACACAGACACAGACACACACACACACACACACAGTAATACTGAATAGTTGTGTCATTCTTAACCTTGACACCTTTTAATTGGATTCCAACATTTGAATGCCGAGCAGCGTTTTTTTGTTTTTTTTTCCCCCTTCATGTTAATTCATTGTTTAAACCTGTTATTTCCACACAGTTGTAGATAAAGATTAGTCTTCACAGATATTATTACTATTATACTATCCGTAGAATTAGATTTTGAGTGGTGGCTGTGGAGGATTGTGTCCGGGGAAAATAAAGCGTTTTCGAAAATTCACAAGATGTTTTTATTCTAAGTGTTGTATCGTATGCAACTAGACTTGTTTCAGTTTCTTGAAGATGCTTCACCTCTCATCCCAGAGGACCTGAACT
>CAEMYA010000181.1:1058753-1081953 GCA_903131615.1 Diplodus sargus | reverse complement strand
TTGGTAAGTTTTAGGCACAAAACTGCTTAGTTAGGTTTAGGAAAAGATCATTTGGGTTAAAATAACTACGTTCAGTCTCGTAATTTACGTAACATAAGTAACGTAAATGGCACAACTCACATCATGTAATGTAACCAATGTGTACCTATGAAGAATAGGGCTGAATAAGCAGATAAAAAAACAAAAACAATTGTATCTCAATTCATTGTTTAAACCCAGTATTTTGCCACAGTTGCAGATAAAGATTAGGCTACACTGATATTAATTAGTTGTATACCATCTGTAGAATTCAGATTGAAGACGTGGCTCATGTGAACCAAATTTGTCCAGAATTATGGAAAAAAACTAATATAGATGCCCTTAATTCATGTGAAGTATCATACAATGTACAACACACACACAGGTTAAAGGCACTGGGTGAGGACCTGGAGGAAACACATGGAGAGAACATAACATGCAAACTCACAGAAGTGCCCCCCAGCAGGACTTGAACCCTCTTGCTGTGACAGTAACAACAGCACTATCGACTGCACCACCACCACCGATAGATGCAATCATTTCCAAAAAACTCTGAAGATGATTTTCTCCCACAAAATAGTATGTTTGGCTCAGTATTTGTTGGGGTTTAACTTTTGAAAAACATAGATTGTAATTGCGGTCAAAATACTGTTTTCTCTGCTGCACAAAGGGAGGGCTGCACCTGTATTAACGGGGCGGTCTAACAGCTCAAATTCATACTTTTACATTCATGTAACCACATCAACAAAACATCTGGTTAAGCTGAATGATTATTATAGTAAATAGCTTTAGTTGTTACTAAAAAAAGAGATCCTAGAATGCATCTACATTGTCTCAGCGCCCGGAGCATCAAGGTGTCATTCAGCTTCTTAAATGTGAATATTCAAGGATTTTTTTTCAACATCACCATTACAGACTTCATGGTCAAATGCAGTAATCCAACCTTCGCGAGTCGCGTGATCGTGAGCTGACATATGTGGATGGTTTTTTTTACCCACTCAGATCGCGACATCAGGACAGATTTCGGTGCTGCGGCTGTCCAACCTGTCGTCGCTGGACCACAACAGCAAGATCAGCTGCACAGCCGAGAACATTGTGGGAGAGAAGGAGTCCTCGCTGCTTCTGGACATACTTTGTACGTCTGACCTCTGGCAGGCCGCCCGAATTCACTGTAGATTACTGTGTATATTTGTCAGTGAGGTACAGAAGTGTCGGCTGGAGTACCTCATGTTTTAATCAGTGTTTTTGCATGCTTCACTACCTTTGGCCTTACCTTGCTTTCTATCTTGCACTGTTGCTCTTAAACTCTGTTTTCTCTACGATACTCAGTTCCTCCCAAAATCACTAAACTGAGCGACGCAATCCCAGACCATCACTGGTGCATCCCCTTCAGTATGTCAGGTAAGACAGACATCCACTCACTGTTAATCTCATGTGATTTGACGAGATCACAGGACTGAATACCTTCCCTAAATCTTAAATCGTATGATAACCTCAGCAATGAGATTTATGTGTTTATTCCCGTCTTTGTAATCTTCCCAGGAAACCCAGAGCCACAGCTACAATGGTATCTGGATGGCAAACCAGTGTTGGAGGGGGAGTACATCATGACCATGATCCATGACATCACAGAGAGAGAGTACCACGGCTGCCTGCAGCTGGACACCCCGACACACCTCAACAACGGGCGCTACACACTCGTGGCCACAAACAAATTTGGGACGGACCAAAAAGAGGTCGAGGCTCACTTCATGCACAACCCTGGTGGTGAGGAGCAACCCTGCAAAGTGCCTCGTTTTCTGCTTCTTGGTTATGATTGATGTGTTGACATGCATAAGAATAAGATGGTTGTTCTTAAATATTAAGCTTTTAGATCCATAAGATAGCACAGAGCTGAAACAGTTGGTTAAAAGGGAATTATCCCAATTTTTAGCTTCTCAAATGTGGCGATCTGCTGCATCTTTCATCTTTCATTCTCTTTAGACCAAATTTATTAATTAAGTAATTACCCAAACCCACCACCTTACAAACCCTTGAAATAATGATGTTGGTTTGTCAGAGAGATTACACACAAACTAATGAACACGCTTCCATTAAACTTGGGTGTATAGTAGATCTTGGCCCAGCAGAGCACCATTAATCTTTGGTCCAGATCCGCACAAGGTCGTCACTTTGCTTTCAAAAGAGGGAGTGACATAACAAGATGAAAAGAACATTTTCTAAACAGTCTTCAAAAACAATTTTTAAGCAACCTAATGAAATGGTTGTCTGAGGTCAGAGTAGATAATTACAGCGGGCGCATCAAAATGAATGTTGTCACATTTGCTAAGTAACATTTTAGCACATTTATAAGTAATTATGCTCTTGCAAAGTGATGAGGAGAACACTGATCACTTCTAAAATGGGGGTAGGGATAATCCACAGTGATCTGGATAAAGGGACGGACCCAGGGATTTTTTTCTCACTTTATTTAACATTGTGAGATGTTTTTTTAATAGTTTCAGTACTCTCTCATGGAGTGATTAACGGGCCTTGATGGTGTTTTTAGGTGGCTAGTATCTATGAGTGTGCTATGGAGTTTGATATTGGATGAGGCTTGATTGAATTTAAAAAGGTCCTGTTGGGCCTTTGTGGAGGTATGCACTCTACTGCGTGCCATACTAGTTGTTTTAGAGTTGCTGTCACACATTTCAGTCAGTGCTTTTGACCGTTTCTGGCTGGATGTTGGCATATTACTGTCAAGGTAGTCTTGCACCTGAAATTCGGTAGTAACGAGATTTGAAGAAGAAGCTGTTAATATTTTTTTATTACGCTGAGCACATAATGTGATTTTTTTCGCATATTAAAATGGGGTTTATTTTAGAATAGATTGCAATATTTTAAGATACAGCCTGTTTATTTATATAAGGGGGTAATGTCTGTGAAACATTTGATTAAGTAGAACTTTTAATCCAGTTCTTTATTATTTTTTGTTGTTTTTATGTGCAGGAAATGAGAAGGAGCCTTACTATTATGGTGAGTGAAATGGATTTTAACATCTTTGTACAAACCTGTCACATCCAGTTTAGATTCATGGTGTATCTGTGTTTGAATATCAGTGTTTTTTCTGTTTAACATCATTTTCATCCTCGTCAACTGACACAAATTACATGTTAGAAATCTTTGTCTTTCTCTTTCTTCTCTCAAGTTGCTGAGGGTGCGTTACATACCTACACTAGGGCTGTTGTTAAGTCTGATGTCTTGTTTTTTCCGTTCTGATGTTGTGCATGTCAAATGTACGTTTTGTTTGTTGGTTTGTGTATTGTGTTTGTGTAATAGTTTATGGTTTTTGAAAACAAGTTCAGAGAGCAGGCATGACTGACAACATTTTTTGTGAAATGCATGTCAAATAATTTACAGCTTCATCGTTTCGATATGTTCTGAACTTAATTTGTCTCTGTTGTCTCTTTCTCCAACACCTCCTCCCTCCTGCAGATGTAAACACAGGTACTGCCCTTCTATTTGCTCACTCGCAGTTAAATTAATTAGCCAATCTTTATGCCCCACCAACTTTAGTTAACCGCCTGAACTCAAGAATCCATTTGGTTTGTGAGATGTAGTTTCCCCTATAAACACACCGACCTCTTCAACCTCCCACCTGGTCTTGCGCCTCTTGGGGCAAGAAGAACAAAGACACAATCCATTAAAACTAGATAACCTCTGAGCATACAGTTAGTAAACATCATGCTAGCTAGCTAGCTAATTCTAGTGTGAATAAACTGTATTAGTATTCCATTTTTTAAGTTGAACTCTCACTTTTCTCGTGTTCTTGTGTCAATAAAACTTGAAAAACTGTAACAGAATACCAGCACAACACAGCTATCGAGGCTTTTGTCATCTGAAAACGACTGATGCAAGCCAATCAGAGGCGGAGTAGGATCTTTAAAGAAATACAGTGGGATCCATCATAATGCTTATAATGCTGGAAAAAGGCCGCTGTATTTGGTAGTTGGGTTAAGTGAATGGTCAAAATGCATAATATTTACCACCTTGAATTAAATTCACCCGCGGAAAAAGCAAGTGTTTTTTAAGTGTATTTACTGTGACGTGTATGTTATCAGATACTGTCCTTCATATGGCTACAAAGCACCACTTCCTGTCCGTCTCTATTCATTCTTCTCTCTCTGCTTCATCAACAGAGGGCCCACCTGTAGACCCACCTGAAGACAGAGTCGCTGTAAGTGTACCGTTGTGCTCCGTCTGCATTTCTTTGCAGATTGCGTCTGACTGTTGTTGACTGTACAAAGGTCAGTTTTCATATTTCTTCTTTATAGATAAGTAATTACTCATTTTCTTCTTATTGCGCAGGTGTACGTGGTGGTGGGCATCGCTGCTGTCGCTTTCACTGGCTTCCTCCTAATGTTGGTTATCCTCAAGTTTGGAGGAAATTCTAAATTTGGCATCAAAGGTAAGACTCCTGACTTTTATCTGCGTTTGTGGCCTCCACCCAGAGGGGGGAGAATACACAATAAGGAATTCATCTAAAAGAAATGTGATTTGTTGTTTGTGTATGTCTAGATCAAAGCTATGGGCTAATATAGTTTAACATGGATGGCTTCATGGATACGCGCTTTGTAATGAATTCATCCGAATTATTCGTTCACACTAATATTTGCCGTGAAAAGCATTTGAAGATAGTTCAGTGAGTAAATAAATGAAGTGACAGACGTTGTAAACTTTGAAAGGAGGAAATATTTCTTGATTTACGACGATGGTGCATCAATCGAACAAGACAGGGCCATTGCCTGTGGCGTAACCTTGGAGCCCGTACACGGCGCTGCTGTAGCTCCTTAATGCAGAAATATAAATCCAGCTTTAGTCTCATTTGCTTAGTGAGACTTGGTTTTACTTGCATGGAGCACATAAAAGCTGACGCTCTCCTTGCTGTGGTTATCTCTGCTCAAAATTGAAGCTCTGTAGCTGAAGTTTCAGTCGACGATGGTGAAGTCACATGATCTCAATGCGGTTCGTCGTCACGTATCCATGAATCCATCCTGTTCAGGTTGTACCTGCTGTTTGATGGAAGGTCACCAGATCTCAGTGCTGTTGGTGAATAACATGCATGTCGACTTAACTGAGCTGCTGTGGTCGCCGTTGTTGCACGCACACATACACATGTATCCACAGAAGCATCAGAACAACAGTGTGCGACTTCTGCAGTGGCTACGACTAATCTATTTCCTGTTGTAGAGTTTGTCACACTGACCTACTAGAACTGATCTGTGTCTGTTTCGCTCACGTTGATGCTTGGCTGATGTTCTTTCATTCTTTGTGAACTAACGATAACAACACTTAACATCGGTCTTCCCGTTTCTACATATATAACAATGTTTATGCTGTTTTTCCAAATATAGACACCTTCAGTGTGCTGCTGCAGAACTGTAAACAGACGTTCATATTTTATTTCCTTTGGCTCATTTGCTTTGTTGAGAAAGTGACTCAAGCTGAGCAGATATACAGTAGCTGTGTGAAAATCCCAAAATATGTAAATGTGGTGGTGGAACTGTTTTGTGTACCTTCCATTCAGTCGACTTTAGTTTGGTTGGATGAATACAATGCCTTCATGATAAGCAACCCAAAAAAAAAGAAGAAAACAATCCAGCTTTCTCACGGAGTCATTTTGTGCTGTTTTGTTAGAGATGCAGTTGTTTTTAGGAATACATAACTTTTGGCACCGCTTTAATCTTTCGCCTTTTATGCGGATGTGGAGGTCCACATTTGATATTCAAATTACAAAAAAACACAAATGTGAATGCAAATGTAGCGACTTAATAAATGTTTTCCACCAAGTGCATGTGTGTGTGTGCGTGTGTGTGTGTGTGCGTGTGTTGCACTGTGGAAGAGTATTTTGGCAGTGATTGATTTATGGCCCCCCAGAGAGAAGGAGAGCGAGACAGATGGGGCAGCTAGTGTGTGCATTGTGTGTGTGTGTGTGTGTGTGTGTGTGTGTGTGTGTGTGTGTGTGTGTGTGTGTGTGTGTGTGTGTGTGTGTGTGTGTGTGTGTGTGTGTGTGTGTTCATGGTCTCATGTGCAGTTTCTTCTTTCTCCAGGAGAGGAGATTGAAGTTGTTTCAAGGGAAATGATCTCTCTAATATATCTGGATTTATGCGTATTTGTGTTCGAGCATGGTCACGTTACAGTTTTGCCCTTCCGATTGCTCCTCTTGAGCCTTCATCCTTCTCTCCTTCCACTGTCGACTTCCTTTCCCCCCTCCTCCATGCGCCACATACACCCAGATGTATGTGGCCCTGCAGCGTGTTGACGTTGGGTTAGCGAGCGGAGAGAGAGATTGAGAGATAGTTTACCGTTAGTACGAACCGAAGAGTCAGACAGAGAGTTGTGAGTAATCCACAGCAACAGTTGTGCCCACATAACTGCTGTGTGTTAGAATCCTTTGCATATTTGGTATATCGGACCGACGACCAAAGTTCATCTCAAAATGGCAGAAATGCAACTGCAGATGGCAGCAAGCTACAAGCGCCGATGAAAAACAAACAGCACTTTGTCAGTGTGTTTTTATCCATATCATAAACACGAACACACACACACACACACACACACACACACACACACACACACACACACACACACACACACACACACACACACACACACACACACACACACACACACAGTAAGTGCTGACGATGAGGATGAACTCGTGATCAGAAAGTGTGAAGAGAGCGTGTCAGGCCTTGCACCGTATTGAGCAGGTGTGCATCAGAAAAGCTCAACTCGCCTCAGTGACTCTGGATTAAACTGCTGTCCGTCTCTCTCCGAGCCACCACTATTGTACATTATTTATAGCGGCTGCACTATTCTGCTCCTCTCTCATCAATAAACATGGGCAACATTTGGTGCAGGTTACTTCTCCTCGCCACTGACACGCACAGACAGCATGGGTATTTTAAATACTGTATACATACAGTATGTAGGATGTGTTCTCGCTCTGGCAGGTGGGAGAAAGTACATATGGTGAAATATAACATACAACCATATGGGTAATGATAAAGCTGAGGGGAATTAATGTTGATTTAGCATTTGCAGATATTCCGGACCATCTTGTTCGTCTTAGCCCTCGATATGTAAAAGCTGTTTTATCAGATTGTTTTGGTCAACACAACTGTAACATATTACCATATGAAGTTAGAGATATCATGCTGGCGATCAAACGCTTGTTTATAAAACCAGCAGACACGCGTGTGGCTACTGGGATGTGAGACAATACACATCCGCCTTTTAACAATGCTTTGGTCGGCAGCCATCTTGGCAATGCTCTGGCCAGTTATTTTGGGCAAACAAGACAAGGCCAGAACATTCTGTACAGAATCGCCAGTCAGATCTGATGAAACCCACTTAAAAAGTCTAAAAATACAGTCCAAAACACCTTTTTCTCCACAGGTTATACTTTTACTAAGCATGTGCGCGATTTTGCCGTGAATCTCAACTGTTCGCTCCGTCGATTACATATTGCAACTGGTTGATATCTTTCCCGCTTCAGCTGCAAAGCAAACGATATGGGATATGTCTCACAACCGCCATGTCTGACCTTACAGACCATTCAATTCTATTCAAAATGCCCTTAGTGGGCCGTCTCTCTTATAATGTCTCTGCTTTAACTGCTAAATGCTCCAACACATTTACCAGCCTGTCGCTAATTTTGTCTCTTTGATAAAAAAATAGCTGCTGTGGCTGAAAATGACACTGATGAGAGCAAAGAGAGTGAACAAAACACTAAAGTTTGCCTGCTGTAATCAAAGTCAAACAACACGTCCTCATTGACTGAATAGGTCATATGTCATTGTTAGCTAAATAGCATGGCCGTGGCAGCGTAACAGCACGCTGACCTCCTGCCTGTACTGCCTCCTTTGCAACTGTAATCACCACCAGAGCCACTAGAGGTCACTGCTTAACAAACATTACATATTGGTCGTAATAAGCTGCTTCATTTTTGACCCATGTGATCATCTATCTGATGAGGACAAAGATATTAAAAGTCAGACAATTGGTAAAATAAAAGCACTGATTACAGCAGCTTTAGGTTTTTATTTTAGGTATTTTTAGTACCTTGTTTCTGGATAGAAATGTTGCTTGAATCCACTACACCATGGATCAGTAACTTAAAAGTAAAAAGGTGTTGCAGTACATGGATTCAAAACCAGAGAGCCTCAAAACTGAAATTTCTCTCTCTTTGTTAGTTGTCTGGACGTCATCATCATTTAGGATCTAACCTGCTCACAAACGAGGCTAAACCTGTCTGATCAATATGGCCTTCCATTGTCGGAGAGAAGGCAAATCAGGTTTGGTGAGACTATTTGCGTGGTCTGAAACAGGAGGAAGCAGCTACACCGTCTGAGTCTGGGTCCAAAATACCACAGCGAGGCTACATTTCACCTAACAAAATTTGGAGTTGTGTCCTCGATGAGTCCTCGTGGCCACAAATTGGCTCACAAGGAAGCTAATCTTGTCAAGTTGAAGAGCCGGCAGCTGTTGTTATTGAAACTGGAGTGTAGAAAAGAAATTAATATTTGTGCAATGGATGTTTGATAGATCAGGAAGTCTTTTTGAAATTAAGAAGTATTTCGTCAGAGAGATGCGTGAAAACTTAGATCTGGACCCTGAGGAAGACAAAGAGTGCCAGCGTGATGGCTTAAAATCACACATAACGACCGTCTCAGACTGACGGCAGACTGCACGAAGATAAAACAGATCACGCGCAGAGAGGGAAGGACGCGGCAGCTTCGTGCCCTCGATGCACCTGTAGGGAGGCGAGCGTCAATGCTAACCTGATGCAGGAGGGAGACGGAAATGTCAAGACAGGAAAAAAACAAGAGTGATTGAAAGCAAAGCAGAAAATGTGAAGTGGGGGGAAATGTGAGAGATGGAGAGAGAGAGAGAGAGCGGATGCTAAAATTGACATTTGACAAGAGGCGAGATTTGGAGGAAGAGAGAAAAAGAAAACAGGAAGGAAGTGATAGACGGAAAGAGATTAGAAGAAAGCAAAGAGAGAAGAGGAGACGCTCGAAAGCAGATGTTAAAAACTGAAATAGAGCGAGGCAAAGAGGAAAAGGAAAACAGAGAGAGAGATGGAAGGAGAAAGTCCTCTCTTGTCCACTTATCAATGATTCATCATTAGTGCAGGTTTCAGTTTTCTCCTTGTTTGGTGGAGTTACACTCCTCCATCTCTCTCTCTCTCTCTCTCCCTCTCACACACACACAGCTCCTCACTGTTTATCGATCAATATGACACCCTCAAGGTCAGCAGAGCTCTATTCCCGGCCTGAGGCACTATAGAGCATGCTCAGCGTACCCACCACCACCTCCTCCTCCTCCTCCTCCTCTGCTGCTGCTTCCTCTCCCTGCAGAAAAAGCAGCTTTTGCCTCCAGCTCTTAGGGTTTTTTTTGACAAATACCACTCACCCACTAAACTTTTGCGATGGAAGCAAAAACTGAATGAGCCGAACCACAAAGTAAAGAGGCTGAAAAGAAAAAAAGAAAAGCGGTCCGATTCTGTTTTTGGGTCCGGGCTGAGTATCGAACCTCGATAGTTTCAGTGGACTGACTGAAATGTGTCTCTGCAGTATCAAAATGTGGAAATAAAAAAAAGCCTGGCAGTATTCTTAGACTTGGTATTCTTTGATCAATCATTTCTTGATTGAAACCGCATGAATTGGTAAGTTTCGACTGGATTTTCTTCAGGCAAAGTTGGCGTGCGCCTGCTTTGAGGGATGAAAGTGAACACATTTGGCCAAGTTTGCCTTTTTTTTGGTTGAACACAAAACACAGAACAGCAGAACACTTCTTGTGGAAAAAGTCAAATTGAATTGATGCATGCTTACATGCTCACAGTGATAAGGATCGCATGTTGTTGTTGTTATTATATGTTAAACTATTCTTAAAATCCTCATGACTTTGCCAGAATAGAGGCTGAAGTTGGGCGTCTTGCCCAAAACATCTGTGTGGCAAGAATAATCAGTTAGATGAGAGTGCTGCCCTTTATTTTTCTTTTGTTGATTCATTTCAAATGGGATCCAGCACCCCGTACTGAAGCCATATACGTGAGTTGAGCACGTTGACTCTTATTTGTCTCCTCACCATAACTTGTTTGAAGGTCAGCGGGTTTTTTAAAAGCTGTAAGTCGTAGCCACCTTAGAAATCAATTCTACTTTCACCGACGCCAAGGTGTTATCCTATGTGAATGTGTAACTGACAAATTGAGAATAACAGTTTTACATTTTGACAGAACATTTATGTTTTAATCTGCACAGCTTTTCTAGCTTTTATGGCAAACGCTACTAGAATCTGTGTGTCGTGGTAAATGTTCGAGGCAGATGCACATGCAGACGAGAGACGAGATGAGAGTCAGATAAAGTAGACAGCAAAACAAAGCTTTTAATCAAGAACGGACTCTTAAATGTTCCCTTCCCACGGGCAGTTTAAAGTCAGTATGATGCATTTATAATACCGAGGCGATTATGACAAATGGCTTTGTGATGCCAACATACCCACTCAAATCTAAACTGAGGGCAGGGTAAATAAAGTTTTTCTCTGAATCCCGGCGTTCAACACTGACTGATGGATAGAAAAGACGGCCCTGGATGTGCTGGTGTTTATTCATTCACTGAATGGTGTTTTTCATGGAACAGTTGTGTTTGTTTGCAGATTTTAGCGCTGAGAGCTGGAGGAAGAAAAGACTAAACGCCTATGGCGGATCCTGAGGGCAGAGATTGTTTGAAGAGCTGTGAAAACGGAAAACCGCTCTTTTCCAAAGTGAAACGTTGCCTGAAGACCTTGTCTGTGCACTTTCCTGACTTTTTGTACACATCGCACTTGATAAGCGATTGATTTTTAAGGGCGCAGTTTCATCGAGATGCCTGTTGTGCAGTCATCTCGAGATGGACGTACCTGGAGTTCAGGTTCTGATGTCAGAAAAACACTCAATATCAGCGTCTGGTTGCATTTGTTGTTACTCGGGAGGTGTTCACCACAAACCTGGTGTCTTTACTGATAACATAATTGGTGTTTTCTTATTGTATTTTAATATTTTTCTGTCAATACACTGCTCATGTGTCCGGTCAGCTCTGCTGGTGTTTAGCTTTGAGTTGGCTGCACCTTTATAGTGAATAACATGACAAAAAACAAAAAAACCCATCACCTTCTAATGAGGGAATATGAGCACTATTATCCTCAGCAGGCCACTAACATTACAGCAGCTTTACACAAAGATGCCAATGCAGTATTTCTGCAGTTTGGATTTATTTTTTCACACGCAGCTATTATCGTTATCTTCTAGTCTTTCCAGGAAATCTACACACAGCAAAAACACACACACACACACCAGTGAGGATCCTGCAGCAAAACAGACGAGAGGCAACTTATTAAAACAGCTACCTGCATCTGATTTACTACTTGTTGTTTAGTTGGCTTCAAATGAGGCTTAATGTTCACACAGCTTCTCTTGACTCATTAGCCAAGCAACACGCTGGTGCCTAAAACAACAGGCTGACCTGCAAAAATAACAGTTGTTGAGCTGATGTGGACTGTAGTAAGTCCTGACAGTCCTTGACTGAAATACACACTCACAATCCAGGAGTTTTCCAGTTGATGTTGACATTCCATTAATTTCCATGCAAAATAAAGTTAGTCCACAGGGTCTTGACTTTCTCAGATGGGAGAGAGATGAAGACCTTTGTGCTGATTGTTGCCTTGGCTTTGTTGTTTCCAGGTTTCATGCATACAGATGTTGAAATGCAGCGTTCCTCATTAAAATTATGCGGGGAAGCTGTTTTATTTTAGCATCTTCATGCAACAACGACAGACAGTGCGGTCGGCGGGACTCCAGCTCAATGTGGTCAGTGTTACACGATGAGGTAGATACGTTACGTAAACGGTGAACTGCTTCTCAGCATCTCAGGCAGTAAAGACCAGGTGCTCTGCTTTCTACAGGAATGAATAACTGTCTTTGGCGTTGACTTTTTACATGCACAAAAAAAAAAGTTGTTTTATAACATACGTTATGACAGGAAGGGGACAAATCCAAAAAGCACATGTCCTCTTTAATGTATTTTCAATGTTTTTGCTCTTTAAAGTGTTTCCATTGTGAGAAAAAACCTGCAGGAGATATTTAATAGGTATCGTAGAAATGTGACGAACACAGCGCTCGCACCGCCACACATCTCTGCTTCAGGTTATCAAACCGGAGACACGCGGCAGCAGCTCGTTAGGAAAGTGGTTCCCTGAATAAACTGATTACAGGAAATGGAAGCAAGTTGAAATCATTAGCTTTAATTGTGATCAAAATGCTCCCTGTGATTTCCTTTCCCAATACTTTTTTAAAAAGATATGAAAAGCGCCCATGTGTGAAATCGGACACAGAACAATCAAAAGCCTTAATGGTCTATTTTGAAAAGGGGAAGCGTTGGTGGTCAGAGAACATGAAGATAGTGACGATCAGCGTCTCTCTCTCTCTCTCTGTCTCTCTCTCCCCATTCATCTTTGTCATTTCCTGTCTTGTATTGGTCAGTCTGACCTTTGCGAAACTGGCAGAGCAGTGGAAAAATTAGATAGTTGAAATTGGAAGTGAAGCGGGGGAACAGGACATTATGTATGTGTACGATCTGTGCAGATGAAATCATCGCGGAGCAGCTGAGGAGTTAGAAATGGTTCCCTTTTTGAAATACGAGGGCTTTTTTTGACAAATCTGATTATTCTCCACTCCAAAAGGGAAAGCGCTTTAAAATGGTGACCTCATTTGATTTTGCCATATATGTTCCTCCCCCCTCATGCATATCAGAGGTAATAAATGGACTTAAAAACGGTCATGCAAGGAAATCAGGGCCTTGCAAAGCTTAGTCAGCACATGCACCATCTACATATTTAAGACCTTAAAGACGCTAAAGTCTGGGAGGTGAGGCTTTCTGGCGGCAGCTGTATTTTATTAATGGAAATCATTTTCCTTTAATGGTATTTTCAGATGGCTGGAAGCAAATGGCTCCACCGCCCTGTAATCGCTACATAAACATCACGATTTGCCACAAAATGACAGTTTATAGTTGATTGTCGGAAAGTATTTTAACGCGGCCTATACTCAAGTGTATCCTGATAGTCCCTCGGCAGCGCAGTCGATATCGGCGGTGCCTCCGTTTGCCTCTGAACACCGCTGAACTCGGAGGAAAAGAAAAATCTTTGTAATTCAATTTTCTCCCGAACGCAAACAGGTTCTGCCCGTGTTAACATGGAGGCCGGCGGTTTTATCATAACAAACATTCCATCGAACAAAAGCAAGCAGGCGGCTTTCATCCAGCGCAGATACGAGGCGGGCAGGGCCTCGCGTTGTGTATGCACGCGAGACCTTCAACTACTTTTGATTTTCGCCGCACAGTTTAGCTTTAATGGTTCTGAATAGACAAAGACATACTCTGCAGATCCCTTTATGAGGCCGCGGCTGCACAAAATAAAAGCGTACTAGGGTGAGAATTTCACCGTGTATGAAAGCGCTTGAGTTGTAGTCGTCACAGACTCACTTAATGTGATCTCGCTCGGAGAGTAACAGTTGATTTAGTACATTTTAGAATTTTTCTGTATCAGCTTTTACTACATTTATAGCATTTGAATGCACATTGTTTGGGTCTGCCTCAGAGTTTGACAGCATTTAAATCGAATCAAGTTCTGAATCCGTTTATCTTTAGCTGTCAACATAAAAACTAACATTTAGCTGTTTAGTTTAAGATGAATTATCTGATACATTTACTGCACATCTTCTTTAGGATCATGAAGCTCTATAGCAGTGACTGACACACTGATGTTAATTTGCTGAAGCTGATACAACATGCAGCTGGGGAAGGTTTACATTTATATCAGTGGACAAGAGATATTATCTTGAGATGTCCAAATGGAACTGATGGATTAAGTATCTTTTAGTGAAGCTGAATTAGTAAGATCACCGTGCAGAAATACTCTGTTACAATAAATGTCATGTAAATGTTACACGAGTATAAGTAGGAAGCGGTAGCGTCAGATCTGCGCTGTCCTCCAGTCTCTCTGGGCTGTGTTTACCTTTATTTAATCTTCTTTTAATCAAAATTGAATAGTAGTTAAAGGGACTCTCTGTGTAACACTTTGTAGCGATTAATGTGTATTAATCACTTTTTAATTCACCGTAAGTGAGCGGATTGGGACGTGACATGAAAAATGAGACCTTCCCCATCTCGCTCTCTGCCTCTCTGCCTATACAAGCCTGTTGATGATGTGTTTAAGAGCTTGAAAGCTGCAGAACTCTGGATTTTTTCGTGAAAGGTCTCGGGTCGGATTTTTCCACGACAGTTAAAAGGAGGCATTCAACACAACACAGAAGTCCTTTTAAAAAAGGAACTATAAATAATAATCTGAATGTGTTAAGTTATTAGTGAACACAACCTTTACATAAATATTCAGGTAGTGCACCTCTGAATTGAAGTACAGCCGTCCAAATGTGATATTGGGCTTGTGCGTGCTGCCAAACCGAAGCTACATCTCCATCCTGGCAGCTGTCCGTTTCATTCATATCACATCTGCTGTCATGAAGATTAAAAGTTCATTTTCTTTTTTGTTTGTTTGTTATGACTGTTAGCCCAGCCTTTGTTGAGTTTGTCATCGGATTCGAGTCATCACACCGAAGACCATTCGCACTGCACTCACGTACACATCATGTCACTGTGAGTTTTTTCTTCCTCGGGCAGTTTGAAAGTGTGTTGTTGTTGTTTAAGGTCCCGCTGATCGCTCAGTAAATGTCACTGCTGCCAGACAGTGTGTATACGCTGCATCAGTGTGCCTTTTTCTTGGCAGTACAGTGAATGCCTGTATGAACGGATCTATGTTAATAAGGCTTTAGCTATCGATCATCACCTCGTCCAGATGCACTCCAGCGGCCGAGAGACGGGCGAGCACGCACAAAAGTCCCCAGTTCTCCTGAATATGGATGAGCGCTGGCAAACATGCGTGCCAATATCATTTACTGCGTCTCGCTGGCTGTTGTGTATATTTGCGCTGCGTTTTCTGCACAGCAGGGAGGGAGAGAAGAAAGCATGATGGAGGGGCAGAAAGAGAGAGAGCAGCACTACTGAGTGATTGGGAGCAGCACTATAACAGATAGAGGTTTCATTGATTGATCAATTGATCGTTTGCCTGTCCAGACTGAGCCAGGATGATGCCTCTGTCGTCTTGGCCCAGCCTTCCCATCACTGCCTAATGCTAAGTTCAGCAGGTCTGCTCTTCACTGTGTGTGTGTGTGTGTGTGTGTGTGTGTGTGTGTGTGCGTGCGTGTGCGTGTGCGTGTGAGAGACACGTAGAGAGAATAAAAAACAAAAAAAACAAAAATGAATGAATGAAGGTGAAGAGTCCTCCGTTTGTACATAAACGCGCCTGGGAGGAAAAAAACTCAGTTCAGTTTCTTGTTTTTCCTCCTCATACTTCAGTACAAGTTTATGCCTGTATCATGTCTTCCAAAGTCTCCTCAGAACAAACAAATCTCCTTTATACGACAATAAAAGTGCTCGAAGCTGCAGAGAAGAATAAAAGCAGTTAGATGTGTGACTGTGTCAATACGCACAACCAAACCACAAGCAGCACAAAGCCGACCGAAAACAACCAACGCCTTTTCCTGAGAACACACCGATTAAACAGATGTTCAAGAATATGAATCAAAAGTGAAGACAAAAAATATGTTCTTATGTCGAACAACAACATTTCAGTTGTTGTTGCGTCAAAAACATGCATTAACATGCACTTTCCAAGATGGTGGATGTTCAACAAGACATCGATGTGATGAGGATCAATAATGGGGATTGAAGAGTCGACCAATCTTGCAATGTCTGGGGAAACGCCAAGACTGTGACTGTTTTTAGGTGGTTTGGAAGTGTGATCCAACAGTGGACACCATGACGGGGAAAAGGTTGAAAGAAATTTATTAGGTTGCTCAGGCAGTGGGCAGAGGAGGGAGGCTCAGGCTGGTTGCTCAGCAGGCAGAGTAGCTGGGGCTCACGATGGTGCAGGCTGAGGCTTAGGTGGAGGCACAGGTGAGGGAGACTCTGAGAATCCACCGCAGGATTAAGGCAGGTGGTAGGAGTGCAAGAGGCTTGGCGGCTGGGGCGGCTGTGGAGTTTACACAGGAACACACTTGGAAATCAAAATTAGTCTCACAGGAGCTCAAGAATACACAAGAGTGACAGATATTCGCACTAGCAGTGTAGCGACATACCACGAGGACGGGCAGCGAGCGGAGATAAAACCCGAGTATTTAAGCTGGCATTGATGAATAGCTGCAGGTGTGAGAGCGGCAGGAGCTCCAGCCATCCAGGAAGGACACGCCCAGCCTCTGCAGAGCACCTCTGAGGACAGTGAACACACAGAACGAGGCACAAAGCACGGAAACCTCCACACGAAGTCCAGGTCACGACAAAGACCACCTGGACTGCTGCTGTAACCGGGACATTTGTGCCATATAAGGCTTGTTTTTAGTGGGAAAGCTGGTTAATTTAATTTGTTTTGATGAGAATCACGTGCCACAATTAAGTAAAAAATAAGGATTACAAAAGGATTAAAATTCCAGGCACTGTTAGAAGATAATGACTGTGTGTTAGTGAGAGGGATAAATCTTGTGTTTGTTATTTTTCTGCATCCTTCACACACACAAAGATTTGTGATGGACAGAGAAAGAACACGTGAAGTAGAAAGAAATCCTCTGATTTGTGTGTGATTATGTCTGGCAGAGAGAGTCTCGTGTCAGTCGGAGTCCTGATTGTTTTTCCTGATGCACGAGCTCGTGCTGAGTCCTGTATGATGTGCGTTAATGCTCACAAACAACCAAACGTTCCGGAGACTACGGCACAAACTGCACGTTCGCAGCCTCAGAGAGCAGCCACTTGGATTTATTACTGTGTTTCTTAAAGTCCACTCCGCGGTCCGGTGCCAAGACCTACGGTTTTGCTGAGCTGTCCAAGGGTTTCTTAGCTGACATCAGACAAACTGATGAAAAATACGAGCGAGCGAGCAAGAGGCAGTCTGAAGCCGCGGGAAAGGAAAACAACAAACGTATGTCCTGAGAAAATGCCGATTAAACAGACAGATGGCGCGCAGAAGACAAAGAAAACAACGAGGAAGAATATGCGTTCGTGTATGTTTGCATGAGTAATCTTCGTTGCTTAGTACGAGTTAAAAAGCACGTTTCAGTCGGTGCATAGCACACAAATGGATTATGTGCATCATTCGGGTTGAATACAGATAGCTGCGCGTCGGGGCTGCAAGTAATTATTCTAATTATCAATACATCCATTATTTTTCTTGATTAAACTGCTAATTGTTTGTTTGTATTACCCACCTGGAAATAGTCCAGAGCCTCAAGGTATTATAATTAAATTGCTTGGTTAGTGTGAATAACAGGAAAGACAAAGATATTTGGAAAACCAGCAAAAATTCAGAGCTGAGTTGCTGACAGCGGAGGATTTTTCGGTATTTTGCTCTTATGTGAGTTAATATAACAAATGAACTGAATGATGGTGTGACGCAACAAGGCCACAATTGATGACCTGTGCTGTTTTGTCACCGCTGTGATGTGTCCTTTGGTGGCTGTGGCTCAGGAGGCAGGGCGGCTGTCCATTATCCGAGGCCTGGTGGTTCAGTGCGGTCACCGTGTTGTGAATGGGTGAATTCTGACTTGTGTTGGAAGGCTTTGACACACCGAACTGACAAAAAAAAAATAGCTGCACCAAAGGCTGACCATTCTGTCAACTCACATCTCCTGTGGCTCGGCACAAAAAGCTGCACTTGAACACACCACAAAGACTACCTGCTACGCCCGTCCTGCGCCTTTGTGAAAGGAAAATACTTCTTTGCTGATATACAAACCGTTGTTATGATTAGGCGGTAGTTTTTGACATCGCTCTCCCTAATATAGCTGCTTCCGAGCGGGAACATGTCTGATAAAAAGTTGCAAATTGCAACGACGAAGAGGCAGAGGAGGGAAATGAGAAGAAACCGCACTGAACGAGTGAAATCATGAATACTACAGGGACAGGCTCTCTCTTCTGCACTGATCCGCTTACCTGAACAGCCAATCACAGTGATTTCTCTAACCGATGAGCCACCGTCGATTCTACATGCTGAATCGACCAAAAAGCCTCCGAAAAAACAGCCGTCCACTTCCACCGGAGCCGGAATGATGCTCACTGACACCATCAGCCTCGTTTGTCAGGGCCTGTAAAGCACTTGGAGTTGTCAATAAGACTACAAAAGCGTATAAATGCAGTCCATTTACCATTTGTGTACCGTTCCTTAAAGACAGTCGGACTTCAACGAGAAGCACGATGTTTTTTCAACACCTTGTCATAATCTGAGCGTCGTTTTCCGAAACGTGTGTGAGACGGGTGAACGAAGAGGAAAAAGAGCTCTGAAAGAATGTTAGATCCTTGTTAAGTGCAGAGTGTTCATTCCTCGACTGATGAAAGGATGTTCAGTGTTGCATGTTGACACTTTTCTCTCTCAGGACAGCTTGATGAATAGTCTGAATGGAGCCTTGTGATGTCTGTGTGTGTGTGTGTGTTTGTGTGTGCGTGTACAGATGTGTGTCGACGGTCTGAAGCGTGACACGCTCGACTTCCGTTGCCCGTTGCATGCTGTTGCCATGGGAACCTGCGTCATTGCCAACCTGTGCTGCTCCAAAACTAAATCATTATCACTAGCCGAGTCTGGGAGGCGAGTGAATCACTACCTTCATACGCACGCCACACCTGGGACCGACTAAAAGTCAGCAGTCGACAGTGGAATGCGAGCAGACACAAGACGTCAAATCGTAAAGCCCGGGTTCATTATCGCATCACCGGCTCTTGTTTATAATGTGAGTCACAAATGGAAACATTTCCCCCCCCCCCTCTCTCCTCCAGGAGGGACTGACGGATGATTGGCAGCCAGACGCGACTTGATGAGGATTTTTTTTTTTTTTCCCCAGGTTGAAATTGTAACTTAAAATCTGGGCGGTGTGCTGCTTTGAGGTGCCGAGCATCAAAAAGCTGAAACATCAAGTGCCAGAATGTGTTTCTTTTGAAATATTTAACAGCCAGTCGAACAACAGGCAGCTGCTGGTATAAACAAAATAACAGGTGCTGTTCTATAAATAGAAGCATGAAGGGGGGAAAAAAACAGTCTGCACACTGTGACCAATGCTTGATTTTATTTATTATCTCACAGCACTGGAGTTACACAACTGATCGACAACACACACAAATTTGCTGATTTTGTGTTTATATCGTCATCATCAGGCCGACTGAAGGATCCTCGGCTCAGTTTGAGTTATAAATCCCCAGAGAGTAGAAGTCAAATCCTTTGCAATCAGATGACACCAGTGGATGCTTTTTTATCTTCTCTGGTGATGTTTTGTCATTTTAGCAGGACATCCAGCCAGCTACATCTTTTTCCAGGGACAGTTTGGTCCTCACAGAGTTGGATTGAGGTCATCACCTCCACCGAGGAGGTCGTGTTTTCAGCCGTGTCTGTTTGCTGGTTGGTTTGTCAGCAACATTACACAAAAACTGCTGAACAGATTTCCACAGAACTTGGATGGAGGATGGGTCCCGGCCCAGAATGGACCCCATTAACCTTCAGTGCAGGTCCAAATAAAAGACACTGATCCAGGATTTTTTTCCTCACTTTCTGTAACATTGGAGCGTTTTTGGCTATTTTCGTTAATTTCACAGTGAAATTGGATGGCAGGCCACCACCACAGATCCATGCATTATACCCTGATGGTACGTGTCCACAGGCATCATTGCCAACATGGCAGCTTGTTTGAAAACTCTCATACATTTTAAAACGTAGCTGAGCAAAACGTGCTTCTCACAACAATTGAGGTGAGAAAGAAGCTGTACAGTTAACTTGACATTATTTTGTTTATTTATTTTCCTTTTTGAATAAAGTAGGAGCAGGATATGCAGCACTTAGCACACCCGGAATGTGAAGCTCCAATAGCAGAATGCATTGCACAGCTTCCTACTTAGACAAATGCTGTGTCTCAAATTCAGGGTCTGCATCCTTCGAAGGACCCGGCCTTTGCGGTCTTCGAAGGCAAGTCCTTGGAAGGTCGCGTCAACCGTTAAATGGGACGGTCTAAACTTCGGAGCATATCCTCGTTGCGTGACAAGATGTTCCTGCCCTTACATCACGATTTCTGCTGCCCAGGCCCGCGAAAGTGACCATCCTTCGAGTTGGGACAACGTTTGTGCGGCATTGTGATGTAACCCTGGCCTTCAAATGCGGCCTCTGAAGGATGCAGACCCCGAATTGGGACACAGCAAATGAATGAGAGGTGTGAACAAGTCAAATCTTTGACTTACCGAAATCACAAAAAAAGCATCAGGTTCTCATATTGTTAAAGAAAGTGAAAGTGAGTCCGCAGCAAAACTCACTCAAAAGAGATTGTTGGGCCTTGGCGGAGGTTTGCGCTCTACCATTCTGTTGACTTTTATTCGTCATTGTTAGTTCGTAGCATTGACGCAGAGTAAACACATTTATATGACTAAGCTCTTGTCTGACGCTGCAGCTTTCCTGGATTGATACAAGTATTTTTGCAGTCAGGAAGTTGGACCCTGACCCAGTTCTGTCTTCGCTAAATGCATAAACCATCACATGGAAACCGCCTGCGATACCAGTGAACCCCTGTGATGTTACATTCCTCTTCTGTGTCCTGGGAATGTTAATCCACCGAACATCCAGCACACCTACACAATTATCCGTCACCATCACTGTTTTTTATAGAATACAAATTACAGCCACAAATCTCAGGAAACTTTCCTCAAGGTGGATTTGATGTGGGTGTTTTGTCTTGTGGCAGTAAATTGAGCGTTTGTGACAAATTTGTTTTTTTTTTTTTCCTCTGTAACTCTTAAGTCCACTGCAAATCTTCACATTTGTCTCTCATTTTTCCATAAAAAAAAAACGGAAATGACAAACCCAGCTGAAGCGAGAGAGCAAGTTGTTGTTTTTGGCTCGCCTCAGCCCGTCCTTTATCATAAAGTGTCAGCTGCCTGGAATGGTTTTCTCCTTTACATCCCCGCGCTGACAGACGTCTCAGCCATTACTCTCCCGCTCTTACTTGATTTCCACTGCACAGGCCACCTTGTTGCACATCCTCCTTCCTCAAAAACCTGCAGCATGCGGCGGCGGAGATATCGCTCTCGTGGCAGGGCGTCACAAGCGTGGATGCAGTTGCGGTGTGATTAAACACAATCCGAATGTATCCCCCTCAGTACTGTATGTTTATTCATTAGAGCTGTGTTCAGTCTGAGTAACCAGACAGATGCTAATAGAGGATGAGTATCACCACAATCCCAGACTCGCTTAACCTCTGGCCCTCATTAGTTTTTGGAAAGAAGCTAAAGGAATTAAACTGAACCTCCTACACTAATTATTGGAGTCCAGTTTAAGGACTTTATCCCCGACCGATGTAGAATTACATCCATATTAAATCCACACCTCGCGATTCACTTGTAATCTAAAAAAGGTTGAGTTGGTTAAAACAAATTCGACGCTGTAGTCTGGAGACAGCGCCGCAGTTGACTCCCATTTTTATTAACTGTGATTATAATTGCTCTCGCCTCACAGTAGTTTCTCTATAAATCAGTTTACAGTTTGATCCGTCTGTGTTTGATAGTCTTCCATGATACTATAGGAAAGTTTATTAACACACATCTCGAACCTGGAATTGAAACACACTGGATGTAACCTTTGACACGAGGAGGTGGTGGAACGCTAATGCAAATTATCACGTTTGAGAAGGAAGAATGAACCATGTGATTATTGAAATTTATGTCTGTTAAAACCCACCATTCATTTTCCAAAACAGGCCATAGGTGATATATGATACAAGTGATCTGCTGCTCCTCATCACTCAAATGTGGTTACAAATGTGGCAGTACAATGTTTACAAACCAGTCCCAACCTACGTAATATTAACAAAATATGTACATCTACAGGGAATGCCAACTAGTTGGATGATAAACAAATGTGTCTTCAGGGGATAATCAAACTGAAATGAAATAAAATGTTAAAACTGGAGGTGTATAGGAGCTTGGGTTTAAAAGGGATTCGGCTACGATAAACCGAAGATAAACAAAGAGAACAAAAGTTGCCAAGCTGTTTAGCTCTTAAACAGAACAGAGTTTCTGGGTGGCAATTTATAAGGATGAGGTCTGCAGCCTGTCAGGGACAGACTCAGAGTGAGAGTCCACATGGGTGCCACTCCCCCCTCCTCTCCTCTCTTAAGCCTTCACAGAAGGCTTCACACCTCGATTGGCTGGGAGGTGAACGGCCAAAGCTGCATCCACTCATTAATCAGGAGTCAGTCTCCCCAAGCTGCACACAGGTGATCTGACTCCACTGCAATCAGTCCACAGGGATTTTGTCTCAGACAAGGGGACTTCTACACAAGTTGCATCCAAATCACATAAAACACTAAACTAACCTGCAGGAGCTGAACGAGTTGGAAATATAAAATATCAACCTTTTCTTCTTTCTTAAAAAACATCAACAAAAGATCCTCCAGGAACCTTTTTAACAAGGTTCCCCTGAAAGTTCCTCTCGTACCCTCACTTCTAAATTTAGCTGTCACAGGTTCCCCCGAGAAAACAGGGTTCCTCGAAGATCCCCTGAGTTCCTTGAGGATCTCCCGTGAGTCTAAACAATTTCAGAGAGCGCATCAAGGTTCTGGACTTTCTTGAACTCTTTCTTGTTTGACAAACGATTTTTTTTCTCTGTGCGTCACGGTGCGTGTGTGAGAAAATCACCTCTCCTGGTAAACAAAAAGTTCAGACTTCAGTATACCTGCGTGAGTTGGCATACATCCCGTCTCAAACACAGCGGGAGACACGAGGCGAACATTAAGCGTTGTCCAAATGATTAGAGGCTGTATTTCTGTTGTGCTGGCTTGGCATTTGTAGCATAGCAGTAAATCAATAGCCACACAACCCCAGAGACATAAAGTTACATGAGCTTGAATTAAAAACCACTGCTGTGACACACCTGGAATCTGACGCTTGTATACCTCCATCGCTCCCCTCATCTGCTTGATGTTTTGCGAGACATGACTCACGTCTTTCTTGCACATAAACTCTGGCCGGAG
>CAEMYA010000181.1:1030410-1040756 GCA_903131615.1 Diplodus sargus | reverse complement strand
CCACATATAAGCCTGCACACACAAAAAACAAACCATTGTGCTTCCGCTGTCATTCCTTTTCTCACTCAAGGCCTTTTCAATCCTCACATGAGTCACCGACACACACACACACACACACATCCTCACATACAAACAAACTCTCTCAGTTTCTAGCTCTCAGTCAAACCCTGTCGGCGGCACAAGAGCCTGATACGAGGCCAGGGACAGAGGAAATGAACGATGTCAACCTGTGTTATAATTCAGCAGGACCGACCACATGAGGGGGAATACATCTACTGTACTTTGCGCTCATGGGAAATCAATCTCAGCTTATAAAGCAAAGTTTGCAGGCTTGTGCACGTGTCTTGAAGAGGTCTAGAGACGGACCGTGCGTCAAGTTCACTCCCTGCGTGTGTGTGTGTGTGTGTCTAATTCTCAAAAATGCATTCTTCTCTGTCGGGACCCATGCTTTAACTTGTCTCTGGTGTCATTTATCCTCATCTGACACACGGTAAAGCGCAGATGAAAAGACTAAGACTGAATGGAAGCATCCAATTCTGCTCTTAAGAGATCCTTTTACACACAGAGACTGTACATGCACACACAGATTTCATTGTTCAAGTTGAGTAGTTCACACCCCTAAATCAGAGTAAAAATATGTGGAGATGATTTTAATCCACCCAAAAGCTTGTAGATCAACGCACTGAACAGCAGTGATTATTTAACTCCTTCATGTACCTGAGTGACAAGTATTGCAGATCACTGTGAAGCATTCTGTGCATTAGCATTGGAGGCTAATTCTGGGGAATAAAAAGGAGCTGTAACTCTGAGTCCATTTAAATTCTGGCCTACTGCTACCGTGAAAATGTCACCGCTCCAGCAAGTTTTTCTCATCTCTGTAACCTTGTGAGGTTGTTTGCTATCAGGGCAGAAGCAAATACATACACTCGTACTCCTGCATGCACAAGCACAGTTTTTCTTTTTTCCACAGTTGATTTTAAAACAAGTCTTCTCCAATCTAATCGGGTCTGCACTATGATTTGATCATGCTATGGTTAAGGTTTGGTTTGGTATAGACCTGAAAAGACTAGCTTAGGTTTGGGTTAAGATAACTACTTTTTAGCTTCATCATCAAGGACACAATAATAAACATGGAGTTCAGGTTATGGAGCAATCATGGGCTACGCTTAAAAGAGCAACATTGGCTCCTCACGGCTCTTTAGACGCAGTTCAAGACTCTGGAAGGCCAAGATCACAACAACGTTTGTGTGCACCAAGAACTTTTTCATACTATAAACCTTCTGAATATTCCTGAATAATCTGTTTTCCCCTCGACAAACAGAGACAATTCCACCATAAATGAAGACAGAAAAGCTATAAAGTATTGCATAAAACATCTCCAGGATGCAGGACGTGAAGTGTTTGATTTTCAAAATACCCAGAGGGAGGTCTCCCACTTATAGTGCCCACGCAAGTGTTGAGGCATAAACCTGCCCTTGCCTGGAGCCAGTGAGGGGCAATTAAACAAATCAAATCAGCAACTTGACAATTTTTGTTCCACGGACAGTGGGATACTTTATAACTCTATAATGTATATCTGAACAGAATGAGGACCATGGATTTGTTCTCCAACCCTTGAAATGTAGTAAAAGGCCAATTACAGAAGGAGAAACAACCACAGTGACCTAATGCTCACAAAGACATACTTACACATGTAAAAAATAAACCTTTCCTTTAAGTTTGGATGATGTTACAGTTTGGAATTAAGACCCACACAGCTTTGTTTTCTGTGTTCAGTATCTTTATTTCCATGCATGTGAGAGATGGAGCGTGGATGTGTGCCTGCATGCACTTGCAAACCTAGCTGCTATTTAGCGATACAGTCTGCGTGGGAGGGAAGCTGATATTGTTTGCTTTGGCACTCAACCTAAAGACACAGGCAATTAGCGGCAGTGTCATGAAGGTGTGTCGTACATGACAAACTTGTGAACGTCGGAATCGGCTGCACGGACCGTTTTTCGCCGCCTTAATTAGAAACCAATAACACCTCCGTTCTGTTGCCAAAACAAACCATGTTTCTATAAATGGGTTGGGCTCGGTGTCTGACTCATGCCATCCCACCTATCTTCTGTTTGCTCCATGATGTTACCGCATTTCAGGAAGGTCTATTGTGTGAAACATGAATTCTAATACGCAGTGTTAGTGACAGAACTTAGAGTCTTGATATAGAAAAAAAAACGTATTCTCCAGAGAGTTTTCCACCAGATAATAGCTGTACAGCGACAGAGAGCAGTGAATATAGATTTCCAACTTCTTGGCTTTTACTCCAGCAGGTTCCTAGATTACTGGCATTTGTCTTTTTGAAGGCATACATTAATTCCCTTAGTTACCCTCCAGCTTTGTAGAAATACACTTTCATCTCTCGCTTTCCTTGACTTCATCATGAAATGCTGCATAGCCTGACCTAAAAAATAACCCAGCAGTCAAACATGAAAACAACCACAGTTGACAAAGCACCTATTGCTACAGGCTTTCCCCTCTAATGGGGCTCTAACGGGCTCATTTTCCACACGCGGAAATTTGCAAATTTGTTCTCATCGGAACACAATGACCCATGTAAACACTATGGAAGCTGCTGCCTACATGCTCATCATTCACATATCCTGCAAACAATATTCCAACCTTGACAGATGCTATTGCCAGTTCTATTCTGACTTCCTACAGAGCTGTTGCACATTACACCTACTTCTGTAATGGTGCTCATAATCTATCTATCTATCTATCTATCTATCTATCTATCTATTTATCTATCTATCTATCTATTATCCCTGCAGCTATCATTAACTGGGAAAATGAATCAGACCAAAACTGTGTTTTTATACCAGGCTGTAAGCATGTTTATCTTTGCTTTAAAGTTCTCCTCAATAACATGATGATTTATGTGGATTTAGTTTCTTTTGGAGCCTCCAGTGGTCTGCAGTTTTTGGCACCTCCAAGTTGGCTTCGTGTTTTTAGCCCTGCAGGTTGCTGTCTTGAAAAAAGGAGTCTGTTTGGTGTTTGATTTGACCCTATCTGACAGCGAAACTGTTTACAGCTTAGATGCAATAATTGATCAGATGCGGATAATAGCGAACAATTTTTAGATAATCTTTTCTTCATCCTGGCCATTCATGTCTTTGCACTTGTTTGTATGTATGAAAATAATTTTAAAAACAGATGACTTAACAGAATATTCAATCATGCATATTTTCTAACCTCCGCACACCAAATGCTGCATAAATTGGGCGGGAGAGTTTTTCAGACACTGTCCAAACACCGACGAGCACTTTGGTCTAACTAAACGTATCTCTTAACTCTTTCTGAGCCCTGAAGCGTGTGTGAAATACAGATACTATAACAACCCACAACTCTGATTTTGTGTTCTCGTTTAGAGCTTTGTAATGTTGTTTTCAATTTCACAAGTCACTGAAAGCTTAGAGCATGAGGAGTGTATTCAAGTGTAAAACCCTTGAATACAAATCACGTCCGTTTGGTGGTTTAATTATGCTGGGCTGCTTAAAACAAACTTAGAATTCGCTTGCAGAGAAAGCAGGAGAACTTTTATGATGGTTACGTAGCAACAAATTTGGCTTCATTGAGATTTCTCATTTCTAACTCGTGAGAGCGCTCTGGCAGCGATCAAAGAACCAAGGTTGTGAAAGGCAACTTAAGTTTCTCTTTTCAATGTCACCTGTGATAACTGATAACAGATTAACCTCCCCACGTTTTGATTCTCCCTGCAGTCTCTGCTTGTAACATATTCACAACTCTAACAAACCTCTTCGGTCCTTGTACTATTACCATGGCCATGTGTCCTGAAATGTTTTTTTCCATCCCACATGTAAGACCTTAACAGTCAAGATAAAGATAAGATAAATCTAACTGTCCATCTCTCTCTGCTCTCTCAGGACCATCTTCTGTGATAAGCAACGACGATGACTCGGCCTCTCCTCTCCACCACGTCTCCAACGGTAGCAACACTCCTTCCTCCTCAGAAATGGGCCCTGACGCGGTGATTATCGGCATGACCAAGATCCCTGTGATAGAAAACCCTCAGTACTTCAGGAGCACAAACAGCCTCCTGAAAACTGACACGTGTGAGTACAAATCTCAGTCATCTCTAATGTGTACCCAAATTTACTCTTCTTAAAATGCAGATCAATCTATTATGAGCTACATTTGAGTAGTAAGTGAACTGTACTTGTGTGATACACTGCAGCAGCCACCTTCCTGCTGTCATGGCAATGACCTTGGAGCTGCTGAGAATAAGCTGTCATATCTTAAGAGGAGAAATAGGAAGTGAAAGGCTATTTTTTTATGTGTAAGAGTGTAAGTCCCAGTCAGACTGATCTCACTGCCAACACATCAAATACAGCAGCCTAGTCAGTGGGCATATGCTTGCAAGTTGGACACTGTAGGTACCCCGCTAGCAACTAATATTGAAGCGTTGCTCCAGTGCAGTAGTGTTAAGAGCAAGGGAGGTGGCTGGGATGGGTAGGACATTCATTTGGCAAGCCAGGGTCAGAGTCCTGTTTGAGTCAAGAGGGTTTTGTTTTTAATTAATGTACTGTCAGTAAGTTAACATATCCAAATTATATTAGTTGTATTTGTACGTCATATGACTTAAGTTACGAGTTGAGGCTGAATGTAGTTATTTTAGATCAAAGTATGATCAAGTGATAACTCTAACTCTTTATCTAAACATAACCAAGTAGTTTTTGAGCCTAATCCTAACAAAGTAGATCTGAGTACCTAAAACTTCCTAAGTGATATTTATTCCCAGCTCTAACTAGGGAGCTTTGGTGCCTAAACCTAACCAGGTACCTTTTAAGCCTTACCCTAATCACAAAGTTTTGGCTCTCAAATCTAACCAAGTATTTTTTGTGCCACACCCTAACAACGTAGTTTTGGAGCTTAACCCTAATCAAGGCTTTAGTTTTTGTCCCTTAAGTTACCCAAGTAGGCTTCGTGCCTAAACCTAACAAAGTCATTTTATTTCAAATAAAAATAAGCATTGAAAACTCAAGGAAAGCAAAAAGGCAGAAGGGCAAATTGGTCAAAGAAAGTGGAAAGGAGAAAGAGATAAACAAAAATAGAAGTGGTACATTAGGATAACAGGAGCAGGTGCAGAGAGAGAGCAACAGTCAAATAGACAGACAGGGAGCATGCAAGGTTATTGACCTGGTCCATCAACATGGCATTATGATTATTGGCAAGTAATAAAAGCTTCTCCAGGCTCTGGCCTTGGGTCGCAATAAATTATGGAACTGCATGTGTGTTTGTGTGCGTGTGTGTGTGTGTGTGTGTGTGTGTGTGTGCGTGCGTGTGTGTGTGTGCATGCACCATCAGACTCTTTCCATTTGATTGCAAGGTTGAGGATGTAAAATGATGGCGGATTGGGGCTTGACCTCTTCAGTCCAGTGATATAACAAAAAGATAGAGTGGGATTTACAGCCTAAAGACAAGAATGAAAGCTCTAAGGATCGATTAAAAAGTCAATAATGTTCTGCTGTGCATGTGTCTATGCCCGCGTGTGTGTTTTTAATATATTACAGCCATTACAACTATTACTCGGTGTGCCTCTTTGACTCACAGACAGGCAGCATAAATTCTGAAGTATCTGACCGATTATTTGGCACGCGGCCTTTTCAGACTCGTACAATAGCCTTTGATGGAGACCGTTTGGCAAAGTGGTTCTAGGTTTGCATGCCAAGAACTGAACACTTTTTAAACAGCGGTCTTAACCAGCTTGTGGCCTGTAATATTGACATCAGTGGCGGGCACACGTTTCTGCCTAAAAGATGGCACAGCCCTCTTCTTGGCAGCAATTACTCTGCAGAGATAATTGACCTCTGTGTGGAAAAAAACGGGAACTGTTAGCTGTGTTGCAAAGCTTCAGTTGCGCAGCGTACCTCTGAAGTGACACCTCATTAACAATAATAACATCAGAGGAGTTATAGTTGTTGGGAAATGCGTCACATGGACTATTAAAGAGTTACAGTAAACCAACCCTGGACCTGCTCAGTTGGTAATTATTGTGTTTACAGTTTCCTAATCAATCATAAGTAGACAAAGTATGACACAGGCTGTTAGCGTGCATGTCAAGCAACTGAAGCAGGGCTTTAATGAGGATTTCAGATATATCAAGGTCATCAATCTAGTTGCCTTGCTAATATGTTCCAGTTGCTACAAACAAGATCTTTTTGCTGTTATGCATCGTGAGGTAAATGTTGATTACACAACGTAATACTACAGAATAATGACACCAGTGGTATTTTGGCATTTTGATTAGTTCCTGTAAAACCTTGCTTTTATTATGATATTTTGTTGGCTACTGGGTACGGAATCACTGGGGATTCAGTCAGGCTGGCAGCGCGGCACCACTTGTATCTGCTTTCATGTACCATTAAAGACCAAATGAATGATGAACTTACGTTTTGTCCTGTGTTGTCAGTAATTGCCTCTCTGAACAAAATGCGGCTGGCTTTGCAGCAGCGGTGCCAACAATAATACTACTTGGAAATCCCGGGGGAAATGATTTATTTATTGAACTAGGTGCTCAAGTTTTATTTGAATGAAAAGGTTCTTTTTTTAGGAAAATGGATCCGAATATCATCAACTTTTTGTGAACTGAAATTAGCCCCGATTAACTATCTGTAGGGATTTTTTTTTAAAGGTCCTCTTTGTGAGGAAGTTCATTTTTTAGTCTCATTCCAAACTTACAAATAGAACATTTAGTTCAGTTTCAAAATGTGTCCTTTAAGTGGCAGATTCCCGACACTTATGAACAGAATTCTTTCTGGAATATTTCTCAGGAAATATAGGGGAAAGTTCTGACCTATAAAGTAAAAAGATACATTTTATTTCCAACAAGATAACAGTTAGCTTAGGCTATGATAATATGTTCCAATTGCAATTGTTGTGAAACAAAAACAATCTCCATCTTCACAAGCGTTTCAGCAACAAATCTTCAACATGGCATTATCAATCATTTGTTCACATGTACTGGCCATGCACACACCAGTTGGCTTAGCATAATGTCTGGAAAGAGGAGAAAAATGCTCCCCTGGCTTTGTCCAAATGTAGCACAATCTGTAGGACAAGCTATGGCACCTAAAACTTAAGTATTTCTTTGCCAAGTACAATAATGACTCTCATACAGTAACTAGCAGGAGGCTAGCTGCATCCTCTGCCTCCAGTCTTTGTGCTAAGCTAAGCTAACTGGCAGATGGGTCCAGCTACATATTTACCATAGAGACATGAGAGAGATATCAATCTGGAAGTAGCATGGAAGTGAATGCTAATATTTTTCAAAATGTCAAACTATTCCTTACGGAGCCAAATTTTAAACATACTGCATCTCAAAATAGTGGACTTAAGCCTATAAAATATCAAGCATAAGTAAGCTTTTCATTGTAAAATGTCAAACCACTCTGGTTTTAAAAATGTGTTCAAACCCTTAGAGAGAAGTACAGTCAGTGAGTCTGACCTCAGTGTTCACTGTAGTAGCTGCAGCCCTGAACTGAAGGAAATATTTTTCTTCCTTCATCTTTGTTATGTTACACCTTCCTCCTGGCTTGTTGTAGAGTATCTCTCTATTTTTCCATCCCAGCAGATCTTATGGGGTTTGTATTTCGTTGTATCCAGGGAGTGAGGATTAACATTGTTCTGGAAAATGTTATTCACAAGTTGACACGTGTGTAGAGTATTTGAAAAACACCCATTTACACACACACCCATACACACTAAGCTTATGAAAATTTAGGTCACAATTAGCTACACCTCCTGATAGGAAGGCGTTTTGTCGGTAGCTGACTGGAAGGACATGTAGTGGGAAAAAAATGTCAAAATTAGAGTCATGACATTAATAAATGAGGATCTGAAGGAGAAAATGTTTTCAAAGCATCTGTCAAACACAAGTGTGACTTTGACCTATCACATTGTGTGGTTTAGTCTACCAAATGCACAATTTCCAAGCTGTTCAAGCTGTTTTGTGTCAGCGTCCAGGGTCATGGAAAGATTTTGGGCAGATGAGAGAAGGAGGAATGGGAGACGAGGCAGATGGCAAACTGGGAATAATTATGTCCCGAGACATTAATTTCTTTGGTTGTTTATAAGATGCTGATTAAGGAGAACCGTGCATGTGAGAGGTGGCTCTATAGGGAGAACGTGGGGAAATTGGATGACAGAGGGAAAGGACAGATGGAAGGCGATGGGAGAGGAGGTGGTTGATAGGAAATGTTATTCCTCTTGATGTAAATGTTGTCAGCACTGTCATAAACAAGTGATGGAAAAAGAATGACGGCGCAGCAGAATGGGAAAGAACATGTGCCGCGATGTTAATGTTTAGACGGTGTTGATTAAAAAGTGATAGGTTTAGCAGCTGAGGGGGGACGGCAACAGGGAGGAATAAATGATGGAACAGAGAGATGCTAAATAAGGAAAGTGAGGGTAAGATAATGAGACTGGATGGAGCGATGCTAAATGAGGGAAAATGAGCGAATACGATAAGCATGGAGAACGGGTACTAATTAAGAAAAACATCAGAGAATAAGAGCGCAAAGTTTGGTAAATGGGGAATAATATTTCTGTAGATCTTAATTAAGGATACTTATTAAGGAGAAAAGGGCTGATGTGCAGCACCGCACATAAAGATACAGTTCAATAATGAAAGAAGGGTGGAAGAAGTGATGTAAAACTGGAAAAGGCAGACAGCTGGCGAGCAGAATTCATGAGTGGTATAAGGCCATAAAAAATAACATAACTTAACTTCTTAGGTTTCTTGGTTGCTATGCACAGCAATTATGGAAAATAAGTATACGAGTGCAAAATTAGTTGCAGCGACACATCACAAATCCAACAGTAAAGATACATTAAAAAAACAGCGGGAAAGGCTGTGAAACAACACCACATCTAAAGATAAAAGTAAGAGGAGATGGATTGGTCTGCAATTTATTTGCTACTTTCAAGGGTGCTAATTAAGGAGAAGTTGTGTAAGGCGTTTTCATGCTTATTGTAACCGCAGGAGGAAATGGTGCACTGAAGATATTAGCTGGTTAAACGGTGGGTAGTTGTCTTGCGGGGATGTGGGTTTATTGTGTGCTGCTGCACAGGGAGTTGTGGTGCATTGAGATCTGTGACCCGCTGCTGCGGTGTTGGAACTGAAGACAATAATATCATGAGGAAGATACAATGAATAAATCAGTTTGAGCATCAATGACATTCAACCTTGTCTTCTTTAAACTTTCAAAACCTCTGCCAAGTAGTTTATGTCTTCAGTTCGGTCCATTTTTGTGTTTTAGATTACACAAAAAACACTAAACTAATAACTACAAAACCTGAATGTTGGATGGGTCTCAGATCAGAATAAACCCCATTAACAAGGATATGTTATCACTTTCTTTACGTGGTGTTTTTATGACATTTTGCATGGCTCTTGATGAAAAACATCGAGGTGGCTGGTATTTGTGAGTGAGTACAAATTGGAGATCTAACTGATTTATATATGTTTACACAGAAGGTACTCTTTTATTTTATCTGTAACACAGTCACAAGTAGGAATATAAACCTGCAACTATCACCGTATACCTGCCAACACACTGATTTTCGTGGGAGTCTCGTTATTTTTAACTCGTTCTCCCGCTGTGCTCCTGATTGTAATTCCTCCCATTAGTCTCCCAGGTTCATAGTGATACAAATCATATGGGGAGGCTCAGTCTCTCATAGTATGTGTGTCGTGGTACCTTGCTAACACACCCGGAGGCTGAGGCGGGCATGTGCAAATGTCCTTGTCTTGCCTCTTAAAATGGATAAAACAGGTCCCTAGAACCCTTTCAAATTCTACTCCACTTGCTGCGAGACCTTCCCCTTTATTGACATTTGTACCCCGCCTCCCTCGTCCTCGTGCCTCCACTCTGTCCTGCATAATTTAACCTTGATGGCTCCTCACACACTCTCACAATGTTGTTGTTTTTTTTTGTTTTTTTAAAAAAGCAGATAAATACACACACATACACGTATACATAGCTAACAGTGGACTATACTTCTACACTTACCAAGAGGGGACCTCTGTTTCTGGTCATTAGAACAGAAAATTACTTTTATGGTCTTTTCCCATAATATCACTTCAAATGTGATGGCTTCTGACACACTCCTTCACAATGTGTTTTTTATGATATACACACACAAACACACCTACACACACACACACACACACAAACAAACACATATTGCATTGTGGGCGTGTTCTCCTCCAACACAATCTTACACTGAGAATTAGATGCTTTTGAATATCTGATGCAGACCAGTAGCTTCTTCTCTCCCCCTCC
>CAEMYA010000181.1:1016942-1030387 GCA_903131615.1 Diplodus sargus | reverse complement strand
CTCTCTCTCTCTCTCTCTCTCTCTCTCTCTCTCTCTCTCCCCCTCTCCCTCTCCCAGTCTGTACAGTATTGGGTTATGGAGGACCTCAGCAGCTTACTGTAGATCGATGCAGCTTCTGAGAGTCTTGCTGGGCTTTAATGTGATATTCTGAGTGGACAGCTTTTCTTCAAATTCGCCTCTTAATCACATCACAGATAAATCTCCGCTCTTGGTGTCCCCTCTCTTTCTCTCTCTCTCTCTCTCTCTCTCCTTCTCTCTCGTGTGTGCATGTGCATGCATTATAGGATAATTCACGTTTCCTTGCATGCAGACAGTTGCACATATGGCCTGCAGTCACAAAGACAGAGCTGTGCTAGGTTATAGTAAGGGCACCATGCTGTTAATCACTCTGTAGAATAAAACCTTGTCTCATCGCCATGGTGAGATGCCAGATTTTTCTCAAAATCAGCTGGCATGGAGTCACAAGTTACTTAGCAACAGGAAGCAGGTTTGCCGACTCTGATCTAACTGTGGCTGAGCAGAAGGCAGGGAGAGATTTACACGACAGTAAAAACTGGATCAAATTAGTATGACAAAACAGAGCATTTGCCTATTTACTGTAGCATTCATAAAAATGATAACAAAACATATTTATGCAATAGAATGCACTCAAACATACATTATTGACTCCTGTAATGATTCATCCTCTGCCGATTTACTTCGGCGATAAAGAGGAGAAAATATGCACCCAAGGAAAGAGCTTTACTTTAACAAAACAGTACGAAAAATTACAAAATCCAATCGTTCACACTTCAGAGAACAGCCAGTATTTCCTCAACAGAGTTCGCATAGCCTGCAGCTATGGTTTTATATACAAGAAGAAGATCAATCTCCAGAATAACTGTTTTATTTTTGGTTAAATCACACAGACAGCAAAACGTCAAGTAAACCAGCCATGAATTGAACTGACTGCTGCTTCATTTAGTTTATTTAACATGACATTACAACACCAGGCATCTTGTTTCTGTCTCTTCATGTGAACTAACATACATTCATACTGTTGTGTTTTTTTACCTAAATGAACATCATTAAAGTGGATTTCTCCTTCTATTCTCTGTTTTTCCTGCAGTCGTCCAGCACATTAAGAGACACAACATTGTGCTGAAGAGAGAGCTGGGAGAGGGAGCCTTCGGAAAAGTCTTCCTGGCCGAGTGTTACAACCTCTCCCCCGACCAGGAGAAGATACTGGTGGCTGTCAAGGTAATGTGACATATATTTTACATTTTTGTGTACCTTTTTTTACTGAAGCATCCTGAGAAATACATTTGAAAAGCAGAGAAATTCTGTTATCGTGCATATTTCATGGGACATTATTGTAAAGTTATTAAAACGACTTCTTAAGAAGATTTCTCAATACTTTTTTCCTGCAGTATCAAAAGAAAAAAAAAGTTCCAGACTTCCTTTTTTGTTTTATTAGTTCTATGGCTCCTTAAAATAAAAGAGTACACAGGTGAAGTGTCTGCGGTTATCGAAGACAAAACTGCTCCTGTGCCAATTCCTTATTTCAACAAAACAGAAACTTTATTCTTCCTAGTTCTCATAAATCAAACCAGATATAGAAAAATAGATTGTCTTCGTAAAAAGAAAAAAATACCATCCAGCTGCATCACAAAGAAACCGTTTCAATTTATGAGGAAACTGATTTCAAAATGAGCTATTTTTAAGAATCGCTCCTCCTACAGATTGATTGATGGCATCAAAATAAAGCCCTAATGTCATTATCGAAGGAGAAGTTATTGCTTTCTCTACTATACTTTGCAATGAGAGCCGATACATGAGATACATGTGAAACATTAAACACTCGACAGCCAATAATCCTATGTTGCAGAAATGGATACATGCCATTTTGAAATGAAATCCTTCATACGGCGTCTGTATTTAGACACCTCCTCGCCTCCATTTCCTCTGCTATTGTTAGAAAGTCGCTGCTTTCAAGAGTTTTCCTCTTGAAGGTGTAATTACACTCAAACCGCCGACTTCCGGCGTCGAATTGAACGGTTTCCTCCCATCGCATCTATCCGTCCATCCATCTCTCCATCAAGGATGCCTTCTCTCCTGGTCTGCGGTGAAACAGGATCTGATTGGTGAAGAACTTCTCATTAACAATACATGACCTGTGAGAGACCCCCCTCTCCTCCCATCCTGCTTCATTTCCTCTCTTCCACGCCTCACCTCTAACTTTCACCTGCAGTACTTTTTCTCTGCAGCCATCTTCTTTCCTCCTTCTTTTCCCTTCCTGCACCACCCGTTCCCTTTCGAGCTTAGCACTAAACCGCTTGCTTGGCTGCTGATGTTCCCTGCCAGCTTAGCTTCAGCTCAGTCTGAGCACTTTGTAGGAATATGCACCTGAAAATCCCAGGAAACTGAGGTGTTGGTTGTAGAACAAGACGCTGCGCGTTGCCGACTGCATGTCAAATCTAGTCAAGCATTACATAATCTGCACTAAACTCAAACTGCAAACGAATCGTACTTCTCAAACCGTCACAGGTGCGGTTGCACATAGACGTAATGCACACTTGATGAAACATTTAATCATTCGAGTCAGTTCATTGATTTCACGTTCTCTATTCGTCAGATTTTTTTCTTCAATTAGCTAATGCGCCACCTGCTTATAGTGCATTCTTCCCGCTCTTCTCGTCTTTTCGTCAGCCCGCGTGACTCACTGTCTCTCTCCGGTTGTTTTTTTCTCCGCCTTGTTGCTCCATCAACAACGAGAAATGCTTGAGGTAAACAGGTTTTTCAAAGAAATGATGACATTGCCTTCTTTTTTTGGAAATGTAACTTTTACAATGAGGATCCAAAATAACTGAGACACCTTCTGGAAGGAGATGATGCAGATGATTTTTTTTTTTCCCACTTCTGCCAAGGAGGATGTGTTTTCGCCAATGTCCATTTGTTGGTTGGTTGGTTTGGTTGTCAGCAGATTTACAAAAAAACTACATAGCGGATTTCCACAAAACTTGGATGGAAAATGGTTCTTGGCACAGATCAGACCCCATCAACTTTTGGTGCTGATCCGGGTAAACAAAGAGATCCAGGACCGTTTTCTCACTTTCGACATTTTCATTCATTTGTCAGAGAATCTTGATGAAAGCAATCTGGTGCAACAATCAGTGAGAACAATTTGGTGTTGATCCAAAGAAAACGATCTGGATTCAGCAGATTTAAATACGTTTTATTTGCTATAAGCTTCACATTATTTAATTAATGTTGGACTGTCGGGCATTGGCGGAGTTGTGCACTCTACAGAGAGCCATTTTTAGTTCTCAATCACACTCTCTTAAAATGCTTGGAGCACCACAAACAAAATGTTTGTCAGCGTTGTAATGGGATGGAAGCAGAAATCTCTGAGACAGATTTGGACAGAAATTAGTCATGACATCACCTCCAGGTAGTAGTGCTGCGGATGCAGATTACGATTCGATACGACGCGACACGACAAGACTCGATACAACTTGACAGGCCACGACAAAAGCGTTTCAACACACCAGGATAAGACGTGGCAGTACTGTTCGCTATGTTACGATAAGATACCCTCCATAAAGAGGCTCCAGTTGCTCTATAGATAAATCACTGCAAGGAAAAAAACCACAATGATTGTCATTTTCTGTTAAATTATACACTTAATGATGAAAAATAGTTTCCATATCTGCCTATACATTTAAAAAAATCAGTTCCCTGGGGTTTACATTTATTGACTTAAACCAAAAACTGTGATTTGGTTGTGTTAACTCTTCAAGTTCAGACAGACTTGTGTGAACTGAGGACACAAATTAATAAATCAAAGCAATATGAATGCCATATTATTGTAGACGGGAATTTGAAATGCCACAGTGTATTACCAGTTTTATAAAACGGATACTGACATTTGGATTATGGGATCTTTGTGCACACTGATTTGCATCTTCTTCTTTTTTTATTTCAGCATGTATATCTTGGCTTTATTGCAACACACAAGATCGCCATACATGAACGCGGAAAGATAAAAATATGAAAGAAAAAACATTAAGGGACATGATTTTCATTTTCCTTCCCTGCAAGTTCATCATTCTGCTTTTTTTCCATCATTAATACTATATATGAAGTACCTACAAGAGCATTATAAGGTGTATTTTTCCTTTAACACCCTGCCCTTCACGTCATCGTTCCTCTTATGTAATTGTGTTGCACTCTGTCATGCATGCTACATTACAGAAACATGTACAGCACAACCTTTCGCTCACTAATAGAGCTTAATGGTCTTGATGTTAGTGTTGGCTATCAATCAGCCAGTCAGCCATAATACTAATACCGGTTTTGTACACTGTTACTGTATACAACTCTATCCACTGCGGTGCCATCAATCACCGGTTCACTTTAGCACTCGCAGACACACAGAGAAATAAACAGGGGCCTATACACACACACACTTACAGTACACTTCTGCATGCCATCAATCACGAACACGCAGCTCTTTCCATAACATTTATTTCACACGTGAAAACGTGAGTCACTAAATTTTCGAGCTGGAGGTTGTTGATTGCTTGTTATTTGTCCTGGGACCTGAATGTGTGCGCAGACGAGATGACTAACAGAGCAATATTACGGCTTTCAGCCTGGGATTTAATGCAGCATTGAGACGCAGAGCGTCATGCATTGATGTTTTTGGCTCCCAGGAAAGTCTCTGCTCTCTTAACTTCCCTGAATGCAACGTTATTATGGTGTTCTCAGCACTGTGATGAGGGTTTGTTACAGTGGTCATCTGAGACATTACACAAGTCGGTGAGCTGATTGACCATTAACAAATCCATTTATTTCGTAACCCTTTATGTTATGTGTAAATCATCATTATTACACACATCCTCTGGAACAGGGGGCTTCTCTTAAACCCAAACAACTGATGTCGCCGCACTAATGGAAACTGAAAATGTCTCACACGAAGCTCAGCATGTGAGAACCCATCAGAGGAAAGTCAACCCAGATTTCCCGCACATTTCTGATATCACATTTCAAACTGAGATCGGCGCATACATCAGCCATACTGCAATAATCCACCATATAATCATCATGCAGTATCACATTACGGCCTGTAATGTCCATGACCGAGCCTTTATGTTTTGTGATGTATGATTGGCTGAACGTCGATGGGTGGAGTTCCATCTCGTCTCATTTTCTGGCATCTCAGCGTTCGAGCTGAAAGGTCGCGGGTCACTTCCTTCTTCCTGAGCTTTCTTTGTGACTTCTCCTCGTCCTTTAAACCTATATTTGTAATCAGAGCCTCTATCTGTTAGTACACAGACAGACAAACACACACACACACGAAGGAAAGCGAATGTATATCTGTGTCATATACGGTAGGAAGACGATCAATTATTCATAGAGGACAAGAGGAATTTCTATATTTTTCTCCGTTTGATGTGCAATGAATAGAAACCCTGTATCACTTTCATTTCCTGCAACTCTCTCTCTCCTCTCTCTCTCTCCCTCTCCCTCTCACACACACACTCTTTTCCATCGCTGTCACAGATGCTTGTGTTACACAACCTCCATGACACATATCCCGATCCATGAGAAGGAGACAAAGATTAGTTTCAAAGAGAAGCAGGGGGAACATAATGAATGTAAACATCATAATGGTTTACATTAATATAAAATGTCTCCACTGCCATTGTATCAGTCACTGCTCGGTGCCAGTAATTTCACACTGTGTGTGTGTGTGTGTGTGTGTCGAGTTGCTGTAACTCACTTTTACAAGGCAAGACACTTGCAAATTATTTTTTTCAGTGGACTTCAGCCAAATGAATTGGAGCAGACTGGGTGCACTGTGAAAATGACTAATTGGCAATAGTGTACGTGGCATAATGTGTGAGTTTTTCATTTGTCAGTTTATTAAAATGTCACTTCTGTGTGTGTGTGTGTGTGTGTGTGTGTGTGTGTGTGCGTGTGTGCAGACACTGAAAGAGGCCAGTGAAAATGCCAGGAAGGATTTCCACCGCGAGGCCGAGCTGCTGACCAACCTTCAACATGAACACATAGTGACTTTCTATGGAGTCTGCGTGGAGAGCGACCCACTCATCATGGTGTTTGAGTACATGAAACACGGAGACCTCAACAAGTTCCTCAGGCATGGATATATTATTTGTTACATCAAAAAGTCATTAAAATGGCAGCTTGTTATTGTTGGAATCAATAGACAAATTGGATTGGACAGTAGGAGGTTCCTCGGGTGTTTGGAAAAAGAATCAGGCAAAATCTTCTAAATGTTCCCTCTTAAAGGATTTGATACTCGGCAACACTGCACAAGAAATAACACGCGACTCCAGCAAATAAATAACCAGGCACGCATGACAATTGTCCACCTGTTCCCTCACAGGGCTCATGGTCCAGATGCAGTTCTGATGGCAGAGGGCCAGACCACCAGACCTGTGGAGCTGACCCAGTCTCAGATGCTGCACATCGCCCAGCAGATAGCATCTGGCATGGTCTACCTGGCATCACAGCACTTTGTGCACCGCGACCTGGCCACCAGGTTTGTCCCTTGATACTACACTATAGGGACATTTGTTCAAACCCTTCTATAGCTCGTAGAATATAGAAAAGTGAAAAAACACTTTTGTGGAATCATTTTTGATTGTAATTAAATAGAAACACTTCATTAATCAAGTTTCATCGGGTCGCACTTGAGATTTCATTGTGAGGTTATACTGCTTGACAAATGTAATCATTTTATTAGAATTTATAAATGCACAAAAATGCAGTCCAGTATATGAAAAATGACAGCTGAGCTAAACAAGCCAGTGGCCATTAGATCATTGGTTCTCAACCCAGACATCAGGACCCCTAATGGGGATAATTTCCAGGGGATGCTAGGTGGTTGCAGAGAAAAATAAAATAATATATTTTAGATTGAGGAATAGTTTTTACATTACATTGCCTGTGCCAATGACATGATATGCCTTAAAATAGTTAATGAATTCATTTTGGCACTTTCAGGATGTTCTGAGTTTAACAAACATAACAAAAATACAGATATACCAAACTTACTCCAATATATATATATATATATTAAAGGATGTGACAGGCATGTTGCTACAGTATAGTAGTATTATATTTGATATAAATAGATATTTCAACACTATTTTAACAGTCTGTGAATTTATAACACTGTAGAGCATTCTAGGCTTCCATCTGAACTTCTCTTAGGTATTAATAACACACTTCTGTATGTGACAGAAGTTTACTTAGTGTTTTTTTGTCCAACAGGAACTGCCTGGTGGGCGAGAACCTGCTGGTAAAGATCGGAGACTTTGGCATGTCCAGAGACGTCTACAGCACTGACTACTACAGGGTAGGTGTATGTGTCGATATCTTTTCTGGCCCTTCTTTTAGCCTCCCTCCTCCCTGCTGCATGGGTCCCTCTCTGCTGTTCCCCTGCATGGGCATGACTGACGGACTCGGGCAGAGTTACAGTCAGACGCTTGCTGTGGTAGGTCACCTAAACTGAGTGTAGGGAAGTCAAAGTGTAGAGAGATACATATATAATTACAGGGACTGAAGGGGAGGGATGATAAGAAGCATGCCTGGCTGGGTCGTATACTGTGTGTAACATAAGGGCTGTTCGTTTAGATAATAATAGCAATAAGTTCAGGCACTGATGTCCAATATACCCTTCTATCGTTAAGACCAGTAATTTACTCACTTTTCCTTTATTCAGCAGGAGTTCATTTTTAAAATGTAGGATTCAGCTGTTGAGCAGAGATAACCATGAAGCTGCACAACAAACTACTTACAGAAAGTGAAAAAATAATATCTGAAACTTACCAGAAGAAGTCATATTGATAATGTATGAAGAACATTGGAAGACATAATTAGATATTAACATTCAAGGTTTTCAAACATAATGCACTGAATATATATTTTAAGACTAGCTTGGATCAGATTGTGCAACAATTTACACAAACGAGCCAAAGTCAAGACACACTGATGCTGGCAGGTTGAAAACAAAAGACAGATATTAGTGAGCTGAAATCCAAAAATCCAAAAGTGTGAAAAATAAAATGGCAGGCAACAGGAAAATACACAGTTGTTACAAAAACTGAGGGCAAACCAGAAAACCGTGGGGAAAGTCTGGAACACAGGAGGACTGGGGAACAGGTACAGGAGACACAGGGGATGCAGGACTGAAGCGAGGACGAAAATAGATAAACCACCAAAGAGTGAGGAAACAACACAAGCTTAAATATACAAACTAAACTAACGAGGGGACGAGGTGCAGGTGGAGAGACGCTGGGAAGAGGTCAGTGGTAACGATGCTGATGTGAGACAGGTGAGGAACACAGGAGGGAAACAGAACAGGTGAGCAGGAAGTAGAAAGAGACAACGAGGCACCAGAGGATGAAACTAAGCTAAATCTTACATCTTATATTTAATTCAAATACTTGAAATAATCTGCATAATGTATGTTAGAAGACACAAAACCTGTATGCAGGACTGAGCACCACAGATTTATTGGGACTGCAGAAAGTACCGGTACTCTAGAAAAAGAAATTGGAGATAAATTGATAAAAGACAGATGTGGGTTTACATCGTGTATGTTTTGTTTCGCAGAGACATTTAGCAGCTCTACAATGAGTGTGGAGACAACTCAGGGGTACACGAGGCAGCAGGAGACTGTGTGGGTTTTATACATTCCATACAACAATCTGTCAGCTTTCCAAAAGTCCAAAACCCAATAAATCACACAGATTGATTGATAGTGACTGTCCATGTTTTCCTGCCCTTTCTCACGTCCACTGTGACAAACTGACATAAGTGACAGTGACAGAGAACTCAGGGGAGGGAGGAAGAGGTAAAAAAGGAAGCAGCAGCTGACATGAAAAATCTCTATTTTTTGGGACAAAATCTTGACAATAACATCCAGAGTGATATCGATGATCTATAAACCGTTGGATTGATGTAAACCTCAGTGATAGCACTGACTGACGCTTTTAGCTTTTATGTAAGCTCACTTCTTTTGGTGTCAAAAGTTTATTTATTCATTTAGACGGTAGGTCAGTACGCTTTCCACGTTCGTGTTTATTGAGCTAATGTTGCACCGTTAGCGTTAGCTGTCAAGATTGAACTTACCTGTTATGCTGCTGGCATCTCGAGTCGGAACAGGAGCCTCAGACGAGTTCTCATCCAACCCCACATTCAGACCGTAGCAAGTCACAGTCGCTGATCATTGCTCTTCCATTAGATCATCGATAAGAACCATTTTTTGCCATTTTGAGCTTTGAAATTGTAGTAGGTTAGCTTAACTGTTCCACTGGTTCTTGATTTGGTCGATGGTTTGATGGATTCCTGCTTCATTCATCTTTTCAAACAGTTGTTTAAACAACCTGTTTCAACCACTGAGATGTTCAACAACCTCTAACTCCTCTAAGACCTTCAACGAATACGTTGCATCAGCCACAGACCAGTTTTGCTTTGCTCCCACCATGTTTTTGTGCCTCCAGGAACCAACGTCACTTATGATGTTGCGCCCACGTCAGGCGAGCGTGCGTTTACAGGGTTAATATTTTCCTATTGATTGGATGATCAGAGGTTTACGCCACCCAAAGCTTTACAACACACTAGATCGGATTAGTCTCTTCCATCTGAGGTCTATACATGAGGGATTTTCACTCTGATTGGGGGTTTATTCTGATAATTAGTGATAGGGTCGATGCAGAAACAGCTGTTGTTGAAGATAAGCAAAAGGTGTATTTTTAAAAACATCCAGTAGTTTAATAGAATTGGCGTGCCAGTGTAAGAAAATTCCAGGTATATTTTTTTCTCTTTTTAATGATCAGTCTCAGTCTCCCCTCACGGAGAAAACCTTTCATGACCCCGGAGCTCAGCCACAATGTTAAGAAGGTAATACAAGATGCCACAGTGCCACAATCAATCTGTATTCAGAGCGCACGGAAAATTGACTTTTCATCAGGCTTTCTCTGAACACCGTAGAGATTAAATTTGGAATAACTAGTTCTGTATGGCATCAAATTAAAGATGTTGAAAAGATTAAGGTCTCTCCTCTGTGGCTCTCTTTTGTACTATCTGGGTGACGACACACAGCAACCTCCCCCCCTCCCCTCCCCATCCTCCTCCTCCACCTCCTTCCTTTCACCCCTCCTCAATAAAGCTAAGCGCCGAGGCTGTAGTCATGGCAACGGGCGAAGGCAGCGGCGACGAGCCTCGGAGTTGTATCCAACGTTTCTCAGGAAGAAAAGTAATCAGAGAACTTGTGTTTAGTATGCTGAGGCGGTGCGAGAGGAAGAGAGAGTGGTGGGGGGGGGATGGAAGTGTGGGAGACGGAGGCAGGGAGATGAAAGGAGAGAAAGAGCTGGTAAATAGAGAGATGGAGGGAGAGAGGGGTGGGAGGCCAGGGAGGGTGAAAAACAAGACACAAATAAATATACAAAAGGAGGAAAAAGCAGTAATGGGGGCGATAAAGGGATACACACATGCTGAGGTGGGAGCGGAGAGGTCTGCAGACGAGGCAGCCCCGGCTGTACAGTGTACAGCAGAGACAATAACAAACATAAAACTGCAGCTTCAGACGAGCCGCGGAGCGGGATGTCAGGGACGGAGACGGAGAAACAGCAATGAATGACAGAAGAGGACGGAGAAAGGTAGACGAGCAGGAGAGAGATACAGTATGGTGGGAGGCAAAAACACAGCCAGTGTTTTAGCATGTGTGTGTGTGTGTGTGTGTGGGGAGGTGTAGGGACCCAGTCATGCTCTTGCGTCAGACAGGAGCAAAGATGAGTCATAGAGGAATCAGAGCTCCCCCACTGCTTGTGTGCGTGTGTGTGTGTGGAAGCAAAGGCGTAGGACTGAAGAGGCTGTGGTGACGTCATTGGACCCACTGTTACACAATGAGGCTGACAGGATGCCTCGATTCAAACCTCGAGTCTTTTACATGCTGTGTGTGTGTATGTGAGTGTGTGTGTGTGCGTGTGGCTGGACTTCACCTGGAGCCGAGGAGAGAGCGAATACGCACACACACGGGCACGTTTTTCTCCCTAAACTGATTTCATGCCCAAATGTGTGGGATGAGGAAGAATTAAATGTCTGCTCGGGTTTTGAGGTCGACTGTTCCGCGCCGCTGACACACAGACCGAAGAAAAACCACCGCCAGCAAAGCAGAGCTAAACAATCTCTGCAGAGTAATTTGGCTGCTGTTTTTTTTTTCTTTCTTTTTTTTTTTTTTACAACCCATCTCTAGGTCCTGGCCAACACAGACAAACAGCACCTTAATGGAGCACCTGGAGAGGCCAGAATGGAGCATTTATCCGTGGAGGGGAGAGTGTGTGTGTGTGTGTGTGTGTGTGTGTGTGCATGTGGACGGACAAAAACACGCCGCTGTCACACATCAACACAGAGACTGAAAGACAAATACAGACAAAACATATTCAAATATGGCGAATCATTTGTCTGTGAGACAACAAGAAATGGTCAAAACAAAATCTGTTGAGTGATTTCCATAAAAAATGTTTATCGCCTTTTGTAAAACCTTATTTGATCGTTTCTAGTATTATCATTATTCGTTATATTATGTCACTGCCAAACCAAAACCACACACTAAAATGACATGAGAACAAACATAAACCCAAACCACACATATAAAACTATTTTAAAGTGGACAAACAAGCCAAATAAAAGCACATAAATTCATCCTTGTTTTGTTAGTTTCACACGAGAAACAAGCTGTCAGACGACACATTCTCATTATTCTGCCCTCATTACGCAAACAGAAAGTCTTTAGTATTTGTTGGTTTTATTGGATTTACTAATATCTAATATTCTTACTTTAACCCTAACCAGTCAAACTCCTCATACCTAAACCTGACTGATCCAACAGAGGCAACCAACAGGGACATAGCGGAACAGGTCTTAGCAATAGAAGCAGTGGGATCCAAATCAACACGGTCATTCCCAAATTTAAGAATAATCACAACTCTGCTAACGGCATGAGATACATGCCATTGTTGTGCAGAGTGATTTGTCTTGTTCCCCGATCAAATAACGTGTTTCCCCAAATGCCACCAGCTGACCTTTAATTTCCACTTTGGTTGCAGGTTGAGATCAGTAGATTGCACACGATTAGTCAGCACGGTATTCACAAATGGTTGATGGTTTTTGAATAGCAGCAAGGTCGTATGAGTTGAGCTAGCTGTGTAAGCTTCCCTCATCAGCGCTGAATACTCTTGAGACCACGGCTTCTTCAGCCTTGTCCCATTCATACCTCGTGCCATCATAGTGAGCTTCACCGCTCTGTTTTTTTTTAATTATCTGATTTATAAATGGCATAAACACTAATTCATCAGCATTCGTTATTGTTCTCTCTCCATGTTTTTCTTGGCCCAACCCGTTTCCTCTTCCACTGTGGAAAGTAGTCCAGGGCTTGTGATGCTATTTGTGTCCATCAAGTTCTGATATCCCACTTTCTATTTCCTTTCTTGACTGTGGAAGCTATGTCCCTCTGGATGAATTCAGCTCTGGCTTTGATTGCCCAACGTACTGTAGGTTGTACTGCAGCCATTCATTGACAATAGAATCTTCCTTCTGAGTGCTTTGGCCATCAGACACATAATAGGACAGTCTTTGCATTGTTGTTTGGAATATGTAGCTTAGTGCGGTGCTCCTCCATCCCTGCTTATATTATTGGGATCAAGCAGTTTATTTTTATTTAACATTATCTTAAAAACTGTAAGACACTGTCAGGGATACAATGACAAAGTCCAGGTCTTATTTCCATCAGTCCATCCTCTTCACAACAAGATGGAGGCAGCCGTTCAACGTCCAAGGCAGGAAACATACGACCCAAAATGTGCCACGTCCCAACATTGTGATCCATCTATTTGCAGATACACACGCCAATAAAAAGCAAAAACAACTACATTAATCCCTAAATACTTATTTAAGATTAGGATTAGGGCAATTAAAAGTCCTTAAACCGGGACTTTAATTTGACACTCGGGGCAGCATCGCTAAAATAAACAACAGCATGTTGTGTTAAAAACCAATATGTCAACCATTTTGCTCTGTCTGAGCCCGCCAGGAGAACGAGCTCCAGGGAAAAGACACACACACACATACATACAAACACACACACACGCACACACACTCACACATACATACAAACACACACACGCGATAGACACACAGGCAGACACTGGCATTCTTGGAAAGAGTTTCTGTTTCCATGGCAACACCGAGGGCAATTAAGGTAGGGTTCCTGTGTAACAAAGAGTGGGCGGAGTTAGTCACATAAGTCCCTCCCACACTCCCATAATGCTTTCTTTTTCAACCCGGTGCAGCTGCCATGGAGACCGCAGCCTCCAGGAGGTCACTACAGAGATCCCACAGCCCTCTTCTGCTTTATTTTGCCTCTTTTTTTT
>CAEMYA010000181.1:979807-1009289 GCA_903131615.1 Diplodus sargus | reverse complement strand
TCTTTTCTTCCTCTGCAGGTGATAGAGTGTATAACCCAGGGCAGGGTGCTGCAGCGCCCCAGGACCTGCCCTAAAGAAGTCTACGATCTGATGCTGGGCTGCTGGCAGCGAGAGCCGCACATGAGACTCAACATCAAAGAAATCCACGGCCTGCTCCTCAACCTGGCCAAGGCCTCACCTGTATACCTGGATATACTGGGCTGAAAGCAGGAGGAGGAGGACGGAGGAGAGTTTCTGGATGCGTGTCTTACTGTATCCAAGTGTGTCTGAGGTTGCTTGCATGTGTGTGTGTGTGTGTGTGTGTGTGTGTGTGTGTGTGTGTGTCAGGGTGGACACGGTGACACCTGCGAATGACGTGTGCGATGCTCGTGCGAGTGTGCGTGCGTGCAAGGTGCCGCTGTACAGGATGTGAAGCTATTATCAGAACTCTTAAAGGCAATCAAAAAAAATCCTCGACCCATCCCCAATCGCCTCGCTCCTTCCTTCCTGCCAATTTCCTCTCCTTTGTGCATCTCTACCACCTTCTCCTCCTTCCTCCTTCCTCCTTCCCGAAGAGACATTTACTGAGAGTGATTTAACTTTGGAGAGATTGGGGGGAGGAAAAAAGAAAAAAAGCTTCTCACTTCTTTTCCAATGCTTTAAAAACTGACTGGGGCTGAATTGATGAAACCTGATTAACAGGACTTTAAAATTTAGAGACTCATCCCTCGCTGCCTGTCGGACAACAGGACTCGTTTGCAACATCCGCCGGAGGGGGGGAAGGATCACCCGAAGCTTCGATTCTTTTTGCCTGTAAATATGAGACTGTACGACGGTGAGACGTTTCCAGAGGAAGTGGCTCCGTGCGACGCGGAGCCGTGAAGACACTGTGTTTCCCCCCCCCTCGCCCTGTCTGTCTCTCTGTCTGTCTGTCTGTCTTGCTTGTCTGTCTCTCCGAAACTTGTACATGAGTATTAATGTCCGCATTCATCCGACATTGGCCTGTGGGGGAAAGCAAAAAAAATCCCAGCACAGGTGACGATTAAACACACAAACGGTGCATTGGACTGTAACAAGAACGACGACGAGGAAAATGATGGGGGAAGTAAAGAAAAACAAAAACACGATCTGGTTTTTTTTCTGCCTGTCAGATGGTGGAAAAAGACAAAAAAAATCACTAACAATTCAGTGCCTGCTCGAGACGAACTGGACTGCTGTGGTGAACAAAATAGTCCAGGAGGACGACATCGGGAATGCCAAATACTAGAAATGTAAAAAAAATCCATCTGGCAGTGATCCACGTTATCTCCTCATGCAACAGACATGATTATAAGGGATATATGCACTCATGTCTGCATTTCACCACTGCTTCTCTGTTCTGTATATTTACTTTACTCAGGCCTGGACTGCTCCGTCCTACACACACACACACGCACACACACACACGGTAACATGATGACTGCTTTACCCCCCTCAGAAAAGTGACAGATGCTTCACTTGTGATGTCAAGCACTCGTGTCGGAGGGTCAATTGATTCACTTGTCCGCAGCTGTCCGACGATCGTGAAGGCTGAGTGTGGGGGGGGAGCTGAGGAGGTTCGCCGAGGACGGAGGCTGAGTTTTTTTTTTTTTTGGAGTGGTCGGGATCGGGGGAGTGTGGGCGGTGGCGCTGTGGAAGGTGTGGTTCGTTTGGTCAACCCCATATTAAATCATCAAGGCTCTCAGCACTCAGACATCCTTGAAAACCACATCTGCGCTAGAGGGGGGGGGGGGATGCACGCAGCACACACACACACACACATGCTGTATACCTTATCCCGTCATCCCACACACACACACAAACACACACACACACACTGGAAGACACTCAAAACGAGCCGAGAAGGAAATTGAATTGTGCATGTTTTATTATTTGAGCGGTGCAGTGCTTTAGCCAGGCCCCCGTCCACTGTAATGGTGTAATGTATATTTCATTACAGCCTAATGGGCTCCATTAGCACAGTCTCCTCACAGACATTCAAGACTTATTGTTTTATGGCTGAGAAGGAAGGAAGGATGGAGGGATGAAGAGGAGAGGTGAAGGAGAAGAAAAACCATAGAGAGACGTTGGCCTGGAAGTGGAGAGGGGAGCTAATAACGCATATTTGGAAGAAATGGGGAGGAAGGGAGCGAGTTCAGAACAGAACGGGGAAGCAATGGGGTAGAAAGGAGAAGGTACGGACGGGTCACGGAGGGGAAAGATTGAAGGAGGGAGGTGGCGAGGAGGAAAGAGAGGAGGTGTGAATGTCCTCAGGGAGAGAGCGAAAGTGAGCATCCATCATTAGTGCGGCCCGCAAATGTTCTCCACAACTTCACGCTCCGGTCACATTCCTACAGCTGGCCTCAACCACACACACACACACACACACACACACACACACACACACACACACACACACACACACACACACACACACACACACACACANNACAGCTGGCCTCAACCACACACACACACACACACACACACACACACACACACACACGCACACACTCATTTTTACTGGCAGTCCACCAAACAGCTTACACTGAAAATAAACTCAATAATGCACCACACATCCCCATTATTGAGAAACCACTTCACTCACTTACAGGACAGCTCACATCTCTGGTCAGGAGTCTCACGGACACTCTGTATATATACACACACACACACACACACACACACACACAGACGCAAACACACACACACACGACAGCTCACATGCATGCGAGGAAGAGACACATTCAATGTTCGTTTTCGGCATTTAACTGGAGCATATTTTACTCTTTACGGACGGTCGCGATCACATGCGGTTTCACTGACAGCCATTCTTAATTCGATGTAAAACATCAATCTGGAAATATAAGTCTTATTTGTTTATTGACAACAGCACTTGATGGTATTGATGTTTGTGAACTTGAAGATGTTGATTTTATTGATTTTATTATTTATAACTTAAGAAGCATTTTGTACATTTCTTTCTATATCTGAGGTTGCCTTTTGCAACAACAAACTGACTGATATTGATCACTGGTTTAATTGATTATGTTACGATAATAACCTTGAGTGTTTATGTATTTTTATGTCGGGCTCCCTCTTAGCAGCGACCTAGCCTGCACTCATGCGCTCTACAGCAGGGATGGATGTCTCACCGCCGTCCGCCACGTTTGTGGATTTAGTGCGACATGTTGTGAAATTAGCGTCACCAGTCGGGGTGTGAATGCGAGGGGGGTTAATGGCTGCTGCATTGACAAGGCAGGCTAACAAGGTCCTCGAAATCCATCCCCGCTGTACGGTGGAGTAGAGTTTGCACTGAGGGACTCGCACTCAAAACTTTGTGAGCCACACAACGACTCTGTGCAATAACAGAGGGCAGGGAGTGTGAGGGCCTGTGTGCGAGCAGCGCATTTTCTTTTTTTCTCGAACGCCTCCGATGTCAAAAGGAGCGAGAGCAGGTCGAAGTGACATCCGAGCTGGCTGCACTGTGTGCGTACGTACCTGCTGTGTTTTTCTTCTTCTTCTTCTTCTTTTTTTTTCTTTTTTTTACAAAAAAAACTATAAAAAATAATAACGAAACACGTCGAGCTGGACGGCGGTGATGTTTTGACAGAGGAAGAAGCTGTGAGAGGAGTGTTTGTTTTGATGAAGACTTGTCAGTATGAACGCGGGAGCACTCTGTGAGACTTCGGCTGTCTTCGCATCGACGCCTCAGATCAAAAACGCGTTTGGTCAAAAAAGGACAAACGGAGAAGGAGGAACAACAACAACTGCTGTATGAATGGACACCTCGGAACAGGAGGGACTGACAATCACAGACTTCTACTCTTTCTCTCTCTTCTTCAAGTGACCTACTGTAAAATAGACTATTCAACCAACTTTCCTCTTCTATGCTGCCTATACTGTACGTGATAGTCTTAAACTTTGGTCTCTAAAAAGTGCTACTTTTTTCCTTTTTTTTTTCTCCTTTTTTTTGTAAAAATGAAATAACAGCGAGAGGAATGAACAAAAATACGTGTACAAATGTGAATAAGCTGCTGAGAGAGATAAGCGTCACACAACTGCTGTGTCCGAGACTGTGTCGGTATATAGATTGTACTATTTTCTCCTTCAGACTTTAGAGGTGGAGGGCAGAGGAACGGCGTGGCTTCACGGGACTCACAGATACACAACAATGACATGCAGCTGACCTCCGGGTGGGATGCAGAGCGGTGTTTACTCATTCTCCCGGCGGTGTGTGTATGTGTGTGTGTGTGGTTGTGTGGAGAAGGCTGATTGGGCGTCAGGAGGGATTCAGACTGTAGCCAAATCTTAGCTCAGATGCACTGAGACTCAACGGAGGCATCAGGAATTGATCTGTCGTCGCCGTTTCACCAATTCATGATAAACAACTTTACCCGGTCACGTCGGACTTATGGCAGCTAAGATTTATGGAATCACTCGATTGCTTTATTACCGTCTCCGAAATCAGCCTTCTGCGCGACATAACCTAACTAAAGCCTGCAGAAGTATATCAGCAATATTAACGGATGTTTTTTTTCCTTTTCTTTCTTTTAACCTGTCGCCTCACCGCAACACAAATGCTGGGCTGAGTTTGGGGCTAAAACCCTGTGTGAGTCTGCTAAACCGAAGCATATTCCACACACACAGATAACACATCGCGACTTTGAGCGCGTTGCGATCCGTATCACATTTAATCCCCCTCCTCCTTCCCCCCCCTCCATCGCTCTCTCACAACCCCTCACATCACAGTCTAAGCTAATACAGCCGAAATATCACAAAGGTCATCTCTTAAGATTATCTTTGTGCTCGGATGCTTCTGGAGCCCCCAGCGCCCTGAAGAATGTGATACCACGAAAACTGCTTCTCTGCAAAAAAAAAACAACAACTCAAAACTGAACGAAAAAAAATGACACAAGGAAAAAATGAAACTGTGATTTGCTATATGCAGTATTTTCAGTGACAGTATTTTTGGGTTTCGTGCTGTTTGTCTCTGTGTTTCGAGGGTTTTTCGCCGCAGCCGCCGTTGGTAGACAGAATCAAAAAAGGATTTTGGATGTTATGTGGATTGTAGAAGGTTTTAAAAATAGGACAAGGGGATGGGGGAAAAAAAAAACGCTGTACGGTTTCTGTATGACACTATTTCTATGCCTACAAATGTAAGAAAAAGCATCAGTATTGCAAAAGCACACAAGGTGAAATTAAACAAGCTTGGAAACGCTCCGACTGATTGCAGCCAACGTCTGTCTTTGCAATGTTTTGGGTTTTGTCGACGCACACACAGAAACACACACCAAGAGGGGAACTTGTACAGTCATACAGTGAGTCATGATGACGACGACGACGATGATGATGATGATGATGTGATTTCTCTCTGAACGTGGACCAGTCTGTTGTGATAAAATGTAATTAATAAAAAGTGTTATGTCACATCAACGCTCCTGCAAGTGAATATGCTGAAAAGTTCTATGTGTGAGTGTGTGTGTGTGTGTTCGTAGCCGTGGGGGGGTTTTGTAGGAAAGAAAAAAAGTACTCAGGCACGCTCGGGGTGGAGTGAGAGAAACAGAAACAAAAAAAGAATAACGCTAAATTGAATTCGGTGATGGAGCTGGAGTGTTGCTGCATCTCTCCCGTTCTATTAATCCCAATATAAATCCAGCGTCTTCAAGGAAAGAAAGAAAAACACTCGCTTGGTTTTGCAGATTAGGAGCAAGCGGAGAGGGGGGCTTTTTTATTTTTTTTCTCCCCGCAGTGAAACCGTACGAGCAAATTGGACAGGAGAGCGCGTCGAAATCCCTGATGCAATTAAGCAACAGCTGAATTAATATGTTCTTTTCACAGAGAGCACTGTCTACAATTTATCCTTTAATAAAAACGTCACTGGGAAAGGGGGAAATGAGAAATGCACGAGGCGGCACAAAATTCACCTTGTTGTGAGAGGAGTGTGTGTTTGCAGGGGGGGGAATGGGAAAGACTCAGTGTGTGTGTGTCTGTTGTATGAGTGTTAAGAAAGCGAGCAGCAGCAGCAGTAGTAGTAATGCTCTCCTCTCTGGAACTCCTGCACTCAGCACTTCAACCTCATAAATAACACTCTTAATCAACGGACACGCTCACTCACTCACTCCGGTCTTACGGATCAGAGGAGGATGTACGAGTCGTGCGTCCCGGGAAGACAAACAAGGAAGAACTGCTGACACTTTTTTTCTAGGACTGAAGGACAAGCAAAACAAGATTTCCCTGAGTTTTAAATCCGGCTAAACATCTCTGTCACCGCGGCCTCCCCCTCCGTTCGTTCTCCCTCAGGACAGCATTACTACACACTCGATCTCAATTAATACACGCTTAACCTCAATAATTGAGATCTAAAACTGTTCATCTTGGGGGGGTGACAAAAAAGCAACTGTAGGCGAGACCGAAGCACTCAAGAGCATATAAGTAATTTCCTTTAGTAAATGTAATTAATTAAAAAAGATTCGCTTTAAGTAAGATTTAAGCAATGCTAATTTGGTTTTTGGCAGCGTGTGAAGGCTGAAGTTTGGGCCCGAGCTTCAGCGTAAATACGGTTTGACCCTCGGATCATTAAAGAAATGCTTTCAGATGCATGAAATGGATCCGTCTACATTAGGGATGTCGTGATGGCACCAATATGGATGATAACCAACAAATATTGATATATAATGCTACTCAGGAAAATGTTACATCCAGTGCAGATGTTTTCATAGTTTGTATGTAGATGACAAAAACAAGAGATAAACAAAAAGTTTACATAAGCATTTTTTTTTTTTTTTCAGATTTTAATTATTTTTTTTGGAGGGGGGGGGGTCACTATTATTCTATAGAGAAAATCCATATTATGGATTAATAAAATGTGACTGATGATTTTTTCCACATCTGATTACACACATACTGCTGGACACAAGACATCTCACGCTTTCCTGACAACTCTATTCTCAGTGTATGTATTTGAGGGGGAAAGGTGGGGTCGTTTTTTTATACTGAGGGGACCGAAGAGCCAGAGTTCAAAGTAAAAACAGTTCAAAGTTATTTTACAGTTGTTGAATGTATACAGTTAAGAGTCTCTAAAAAACCTTCTGCCCAGTGTAGCAGAGGAAAGGTGGCGGCTCATCAGTCTTCCGCTCGCCACCTGCCTGGTACACCGCCATCATAGTTCTGCCCGTCTCTTTTGCTGTGTCTCAACTCAGGCTCTGCATCCCTCGAAGGACGCATTTGAAGGCCAATTATGTCACAATGCCGCGCAAAGGCTGTCCCAATACGAAGGCTCCTCCAAATGCAGCCCACAAATGCGGCCTTCTTTTCCCTCTTTTTGGAGGATGCACCACTTCTATCCTTCGTGGCCTCACATATCCCAAGATTTTTAGCACGCCTGGAAAAGAAGAAAGAATCGTCACTTTTGCAGGCCAGAAATCGCGACCTAAGGGTTAAATATCTGGTGACGCAACCAGGAAATGCTCCAAAGGCTAGACCGTCCCATTTAGCAACAGCTGACGCGGTCAACAAGGTCTCTCCGAGGGACTCGCCTTCAAAGACTGCAAAGGCCGGGTCCTTCGAAGGATGCAGAGCCTGCATTGAGACACAGCATTTGTCTCTCCACACTTGAAACACCACCGTCATGGTTCTGCAGGTCTCTTCATCCCTCCAAGCCTCTTCTGTGCCAGTCTCCTCATCTTTAACCTTCTGGCCAGGTGGTTGGTCCCACCCCTCGAACCACGCCATTGGTCCCTCCTGCCACTCTCAAACGCCCAATTGGTGGCTGCCATTGCCTGTAACAAAATCAAGCTGGTCTCCAGGTGCAGGCTATCAAGCAATCAACTGAGGTAAAGGGGGCGTTGCAGACAAACCAATTAGTAATAAAACCATGCAATAAAAACAAACTTGTGCAAATAAAAAACAGTCACTTCTGCCCTTTGACATGTGCATCAACGGTTTCAAATTTCCACATCACAAAATCACCAAAGAAAATAAAGTAAAGTGCGATCAGTCATCTCCTCCACTGCATAAAACACATTTGCTGTTCTTGTTTCCAGCAAACCCATTGATCCTGGCGAGCGCTCCTCTCCTGCACCAGCTTCGTGTTTCTCTAGCAGTTTTTAGAATTTAAAATATTCCCAGATTTTCACAAAGCACAGAGTCACTTCACTTTTTTCCAGTAGTTACATTTGATTGCCCGCTTGCACATGCAGTCCCGCTCCACAAGTGCATTTTGAAGAGATTTTGAAGCGGCCACTTTGCGGTTAGATTACATTTCTAGATTTGCCGCTCCGAACCATAATTGGGAGACTTATGGCAAAAGGTTATCATCACTTCAAGCGTGTCTTGCTGCAGGTAATAGCTGTTCACAGACTGGACCGCCTCTGCTGTGAATATTGAAGCAAGACACCAAAGTAATCTATTGCTCCTCCTCTGTTGTAGCGAGCACTATAAACAGCCGTTCAGTAGCCAAACGATTATACTGCAATGTGATGGCGGGAGCAACGCCGCCCCGTCTTTAACGTTGCAGTGGCATAAAACCCTGTTTCTCTCCAGAGACCCCCAGAATCACCATTTTATATAAACTCAGATTTTACATCAGCACAGAAAATCTTTCATAAGTCAAACACTGCACAAACATTATTCTACACAGTGAAGCTCACACATCTCTCCATAAAAGCAAGAAATCTCTGTCTGTCTGTGTGTCAGTGTGTGTCAGTGTGTGTGTGTGTGTGTGTGTGTGTGTGTGTGTGTGTGTGTGTGCCTCAAATATCTCTACAGATCAGGATCAGACTGATCTGAGATTGTCAACATGGCTGCTGCGTGGTTTAAGGGTGTGCAACGTCGGATTTGTTTGGACTACAATGATACCATTAATAAATTACTTCATAAATGATTTACCAATTCTGCTAGCATTGTCAACTATAGCCACGTGCGCACCGGAGCCAATCACTACAAAGCCCACCCCCACGCCCCACCTCCTGAGTCGACGGAGGCGCCGGTGTGTCCAAATCACGTAATCAATTTAAGAAGACGTAGCAGCAAGACGAAGCCTCAGTGAGTCTCGGCTCCGATGTGTTGGTGCGGCCTTCAAACGATATACCACTTTTTAAATCGTCGACTTATGATAGATAATGTCCACCACGCTTTTTCGCGAACATTGCCGTGTGTTTAGGGTGTAGTGGAGTCGGCTTTTTGTTTAATGAGTCAAAACAATGAGGAGACTGCTGAATGTAGAGCAGGCAGGGAGGAGCTGAGGGAGGCCTGAGCCTGAAGCATTGCCTGCATTTAAATGTAAATAGTTACATATAGCTTTGTAAATTTCAAACACTTATGCACAAATTTAGCAGACAATAATTTATATTTGCATTATAAGTAACAAAAATGGTTCGTAAAACATATTTGTGGTTTTCACAGTAAAAAATCAAACTTTTTTTTTTTTTTAAAGTAAAAAAAATGGCCAATTACACCCTGGAATATCGAATTTCACAACAAACCTAAATATCCCTGACGTCCCACCTTCAAACACAGCCTCATTTGGCCATCAATGACAAAGCTACTTAACCTCCCACTTTTCTATAGGAATACATATTTCCCATATTGCACTAGTCCCATTAAATCACATGTTTCAGGCCCTAAACAAGGTCTGTGAAACAATGTGGATGCTTTGAGCTGCACAATTGATTTTGTCCATCACGTCAAATGTTGTGTTTTGGAGTGTGTCGCCTTAAACATTTTAACAGAAGTGCAAGCGTTAGCTTTGTTACTCTAGTAATGGAAACGCTCTGGTTGCCTCTATATCGCCCCTTTCAGGACTGGAGTTCATGACCTCTGCCGTTGCATTAGAGGGTCAATCGTTGTGTTTGCATCGACATTTACTTGTGTTTAATATTTGTGTAATGTCCTGAGTACTTCTGCCGCTGTGTGATGCATAAACATTTGCATCAGCCTCCTAAAAACACACATCACATTTTTTGAAGGCATTTTTATTTTTTTTCTGTCAGTAAAGCTCTTTTATCGTCCCGTTTCCCTCCTTTGCCTCCCTGCCATTTTCATAATTGCATCTATTTGGAAGTCAAGTAAAAATTTAAAGCACTTTATATTTAAAGTGTCAAAAGGCTGCACCGTGTAATTTATGAGCGCAAGTGACAACCGCAGCTTATGAGAGAAGTTGATGTGCTCCAGCTCATTATAGAAAAAGAGAGAGACCTTGCGACGGGCTTCACTGACGGGGATCCCATCTTCAGGAAGGTCCGGCAAAAAAGAAGGAAGAGTAAACATTGATAAGGGAATGGAACATAAACAAAACTGAAAGGATAAACACAATAACAATGTGTCAACAACGTCAACACTGTCTGTATCGACAACAAGGTCATGACAGGAACAAGCAGCTGGTGCCGAGACGTTTATGACCAAGAGGGAGGAAAAGTCAAAGACCACAGAGGATCCTGACGCTGCCCGATCTCTGGCATCATGATAGAGGTGGAGAAAATCCAGATACAGATAACATTTACTCATGGTCGACAACAGTCAAAAAAAACAAAACTTCTAAGTATTGTGTGTTAGATGTGGGTATCCGTGAAGGTAGAGCTGGCATCACATGAACTCTGACCTCAGCCCAAAAAATATAAAATACAAGCAAAATGAAAATACAGCTTAAATAGCGACAATTTACTTTAAGTTCTTTGGATCACTGGCCTCTAAATTGTTAAACTGTAAAATATTAAAATGGAAATTAAATGATAATCTTTATATCTATGTCTCAACACCAGCTAAGGCTAATTTATCAGTGTTTAACAGATCAGTGAATCAAATGTTTTAATCCGTACAGTTTAAAAACTCTGTGGTCTCCTCGACTCCCAGTGTTTTTTCCCCCAGAGCCAGTAAATGCTAATAGAGTCATCTGTTAATTAAGACCACTGATATCTGTCCCTCCACTGCAGAGTGGTAGTACAAACCGTCCATCGTCCATCATTCACATTTAAAGATCTGTGATCAAGATCTGTGACTTGAATAGCTGAGACACTGAGACAGCTCACAGATGTGACTCAAAGCGGCCACGCCCTTAATTATGCATACATTTAAGTCTTTATATATTTCAAACGAGTGAGTTAAATGTAGCCATAGAGAGGCTGTCAATACATTTAATCTGCTGGATATTTCAGATTGGGCACACAGATTAGGAGCCAACCTCAAGTGGTCATTTGATGAACTGCAGTGCGACACCGTCTGTAAGGTGACAGTTTGGGACGAACACATGCACTGCTGCATCCCTTGTGTTGTTTTAACGTACGTTTATGACACCTGGACGCCATTATACACAATGTAGAGACAATGACAAATGATGGGGACAAAAAACACACCACATCATGAGCTTATTATGATCAAATTGGCCTGAAAGCATAAAAGATGGAATCCGAAGCTCAGACGAGTGGTGAGACATCTAATAAGGTGATAACTCTGACTGGACTGGAACCCTCCAAAGACAATATCTCAGCTCCTCTCCGCACAGAGAATAATGGCCGTCCAAGACAGGGCTTAGTGTCTTTATCAAGCGTGCTGCACATCAAAGCCTCAGTAATGCCGTTACTAACTATAGCCTGTCTCTGCCTTAATACTATACTATTAGCAGTGGCCTCATCCCCAGAAGATCTGAAAGCACCGGAGAGAACAACTGTTGCTCAGAGGAAATGTGTCATTATTACAGAAACACAGGCTTGGAGAGAAAACACACAACATTGTTTCAGTGGAGACAAAGACGAGGCGAGCCGAGGCTGCCACGTAATGACGTGGACCAATTAGACGTTTTTAAAAGAATGACAGGCGATCATTAGTGGTTAATCCCCTCGCCGCTGCACCTGTGTGATGACATCATCGGCACCGCAGGGAGACGTGGGGGAGGGGGGTGGATGAGTTCCCTGGAGTACAATACGATAATGATTATTGTTCCCTGCTGCAAACAGGAATATACTGTAAAGCACAATGAATGTTCTGTCTGTAAAATATTATTTAGTTTGAACATATTCAACTGAAAATGACTTGACTGTCTTTTCTTGTGCCCTCACAGAAAGAGAACATGAAAGAAATTCAACTTTTTTTTTCCTTTTGGTTGTCACTGAAGGTCAACGTAACGTTAGCTCGCAAATGGTACACTAGCTAGCTGATGTTATGCTAGCCACTAAATTTAAACTTTAGCTCACCAATCAGTAAGAAAAATGGCCACCTCGGCGTAACGCTTTCAGCCCCTGAGGCTCCATCGGTCGACTCCAACATGCAAAAGCTGAGCCAACATTCACCCGTGTCATCCTCTGTTGCTGTCATACAGGGTGCTGCAGGGATGATGGATTTTTCTCAGCTAACCCAGAACTCAGAACCGCTCTGGAACCCCTCGACAAAAATCCTGTGGGATCAAGTTAATGATTCTTAAATTATGTTTAGAAATATTATTATAAATATTAATATTATATTAATAAAAAAACAGAATTGCAAAAATCCTAAATTTGTGTTCCTGTGGCACTTTATTGGCTGCTACTCGCTGCCTTCCCCCTACTCCCCCTCTGATTGGCTCAACCTGATATTCTCACCGTAACTGAAACCCGTCTGACTCCTCATGCCTGAATCTGACCAACCCAACTAATGGAGGCTACCAGTCAGAGGCAGAGTAGGACGGGTTTTCGCAAGAAAAGCAGATGGATCCATAATAATGGAGCCTCGGTTTATGGAAATGATTAAATTGCCATTTCCAAAGTCGGCTAAAATTTGCATTACATTAAGATGAAAATGACCGTAACTCTCAAGTATGTGACTTTGGCCTTTCCTCTTGCCTGAATCAAACCAGAACCAAACCTGGCTCTCTGGTGACAGTGTGCAGCCGTCCTCCACTTGGACCCGCTCCCAACGACTTGATTCTGTTACAAAACCATAAAGCTAAAGTTGCTGCCACTGAACATAATCCTGGCAGAATCCACATTTCCCACTCAACAAATGTGTTGTATGTTAATGTAATTTTGAGGCGACAGCTTTGATTTCTGTTCTCCTGCCAGTCTGCCGGGGTCATAATGAGGAAATTGTCCTTTTTCGCAGGTTTTTCTGTTAGATTGTTTTAATTATTTGAGGTGAACGCGTGAGGTGGTTGGAAAACGACTAGCAGTTACGGCGCACAAACAAAAAAGGATTAGATGCACATGCAAATATTTGGACGGCTGAACAAACACAGTGATGATTAAAATCAACACCTCTGCAGCTCCCTCGAGTGAATTCCACCAACAAAAAAAAACGGCGCTCTGAATACAACAGAGCGCTCCGCTCCCAGGGGACGCCATCAAAATGGAAAACACAGGAAAACAGGACAACCTTATGAACGAGAGCCATTCCTCATCTTGTGTCTCTCCCTCCTCCTGCAAGAGTTTCCTGTTCCACCGAAACGGAACAGCCACTGGCTTTATCAAGATTTATGAGCTACATCATCATTGGAAATATAAGACACTTGTTGGGGCACATGGGGAGATGGGAGAGGAGGGGGGGGGAGCAGGCGGAGAGAGGGAAAGAGACGGTGCCAACTGGAGAAGAGGAGAAACAGGAGGAGGAGGAGGAGGGAGAGAAAATCAACAGAGAACGAGATGAAGAGGGAAAGACAAACGGAGGGAGATAGGAGGATTCTGGTAAGAACAGATGTCTAGACTTGATCCTAAAAACCATCTTCGCTACTATCTTTTATGCTCCCGCTGTTTTTCTCTCTAAACGTGCTGACATCCCATTTGAAAGCTGTTATCAAGTGAAACACTCGAAAAAAAGAAAGAAAAAAAAACAAGCACAAGTGCAGCGGAGATAAAGGGGCTGAATAGACTGGAGACAAATGGAAAATGAGGTGAATCTCAAAGTCCATCAGCAGCAGCTGTTACATTGCACGACCCCTCCCGATGGTGCACTTATTTCTCTCACTTCACTTTTCTTTTTCTTTTTTTTTTTGTCCTCAGAAAAAACAATAGCAGGCAAAACAGACAGAAAGCTGGCACAGAAACAACGCAGAAATGAAATCACATGTACATGTAGCTGCTGTGTAGCAAAAAGGAGCTGGGTTGAAAGGTTTACGAGCAGAAGAGTGAGATACAACAGACGATCGTTAAAGTCATGAAGTTCTTCGATACATTGCTTTCTTTTTTTTTTGCAGATTGAAATGAGAAAGCGACAATAATCTCGTGTCTGCATTCAGAGTAAAAAGGGCTGAAGCCAGAAGACGTTTAGCAAGATTTATACCTTTTTTTTTAAAAGGAGCAATGTGGCTGATATTATAGTGAAACATTATTAACAGAAGTGAAGAAAAAACAGTGTTGACGTTCAAGACATCTACGCATTGGGTTGCAGAGATGTCTGCGACAGTAACGATGCTAACCAGCTAGCTCTGTCTCGTTTTATCACTTTGTACTGGCGAGAGGTGACAGTCTGATAGCCCCCGACAGTTTCATGTAGAAACAGGTCGTGTAGGCCCAACGATGGAGGCAAATCTCGAACCGTTCATTTGATTCATTTCACACTTGGCAGGTTTGTTCCTGAGGACCCAAGAAAGCACAGTGTCGAATTTGGTGCAATTTGGACACATGCAATATCAATGAATATTGAATAAGTAGCAAACACCGCTCTGTGCAGCAGCTGGTTTAATGGCTCTGCAGACTGAAGCTGGGCTCACACATGATCCCTCTCTCGTGATCTCATGGGGAAGCAGATGTAAACAAAATGGAGATTAGTGGAGAAACAACTTGATGCCAGAACACCTTGCAGTGAGAGAAAAAACAGGCAAAAAGGATGAGTGTGGAGACGCGGTCAACACTGGTTTTCTATTCTTTAGCAGGAACTGGAGCTGAGATTTCTGAAGTTTCTGCCAACAGAAGTTTGCCAGTTAACGTTAGCCTCGAGGGCTAGAACGTTTACCGTTGATTGGCAGCACGGTCAGCCGCTCCAGGATGCCTCCTTTATTGGTTGTTGTGGTTCCGACTCGGAAAAGTGCAGATGCAATCATCCCGATTTCAAATGGGCTCATGACTGGATCTGTAAACCCATCACATCACCGTTTAACTTGTGCCCAACAGCATGTTTTGAACAGGCGCCGTTAATTTTGGCGAATAGCTGCATGAGCTGATAAAGCAGGTGTCGAAGCACAAAGGTGTGCTCCAGGATTCATTTGCTCTCAAAGTAGTTACAACAGCACATGGTTCACTTTGCTCAACCAGCTGACTGAGGAGAAAAGATAAGCGGGGACACAATTGTGTGAGAGAGTTGGAAAAAACAGAAAACATCTGTAACAAGAGTGTGTGACAACAAAACATCCGTTACCGATATCAGTAATGAGAACTGATTAGAGGGCCGTCTTTGATTCTGGGATGTGAACATGTGATGTGACTGAATGTCCAAATAAAAGGAAAACATAAAGGTGCAGAAAGGAGATTCAGTGATGCACCTGGGACGTTTTGAGGTCATATCTAAGACAGGATGTGCAATTTAGTTGCTTTTCAAACTAAATCAACAGTCTCTCTCCAGGAAGTTGAGATATTTCAAACACCAGTTCCCTGCAAGATGGCGACTCATTTTTCAACCGTCTCTGGCAAGGAAGTTGCAATATTTCCAATCACTCCACCTTTCCTTTAACATTTGACCAGTCATCATAATGGACTAAAAGCATAAAATTCACTGGGACTGGTGATTGCAGCAACGCAACGTACTGGACAGACCAACGGACTCATTTTTCAACCGTCTCTCTCCAGGAAGTTGCGATATTTCAAACACCAGTTCCTGCAAGATGGCGACTAATTTTTCAACTGTCTCTCTCCAGGAAGTTGTGATACTTCCAATCACTCCACCTTTCCTTTAAAATTTGACCAGTCATCATAATGGACTAAAAGCGCACAATTCACTGGGAGTGGTGATTGCAACTTCGCAACGTACTGGATGGACTGACTCAGAGTTTCTTGTACTCTGATGTGTGCAATATACTCTTTAAGTGGACTGACGTTCCTGTTGCCTCTGAGTGCTTGTTGAGTGTCTCTTCATATCGGAGTGTTATCTAGTTATTCTAATAGTACAGTTGATGAAGAGGGAAAAGGGATCCACAATGCCATGGAGTTCTGGTACCTGTGAATGTGAAATGTTATATGGAGCCATTGTTTTTCTATAATTGATATCTTTTGTTACTATAAGATTTATGTTTTTATTCCACCATGGCCAAATGCCCGATCCTGCAATATGTTAGAAAAAGGTTTTTTTTTATCCACCCCATGTTTGGGTTCCACTCCAGAATTTAATTGGTTCTCCACTGCCTGAAAACAAAGCCTCCTTCAACATTTACAAACCAGTTAGCTAATAAACAAGTGCTGAAACTCTCCTTTTCTATACTTTTTAATTTGGAGGACGGTTACATGATGGCGGCTTTTTCCTTCATCTCCTTCTGTGAACTTTTTCTTCATTGGTTGCGAGTGAAATTGAATGTACATTTTTTTTCCTATTTGATTGGAAGTGCAACCAAACAAACCTTTCAATCAGAGGTCACTGAAAGGCCGGTTTAATCAGTCCCTTACTAGTGAAGCAAGTAAGGCAGTGTCATGGTTTTTGGTCAGTTATTTCCTGTGTTGTTCTGAAGTTTTAATCTCTCGTTTCTTATCGCTTTTATTTCCTGCTCAACTGTGATCCCAGGGTTGTTTCCCTCCTGTGTTCCTTCCCTGTTTCACATCAGCTTCGTTAGCACTGCCCCGTTCCCAGTGTCTCTCCACCTGCACCTCATCCCCCCGTTAGTTTAGTTTGCATTTAAGGCCCCGTCCAGCTCTTTTGCGAAAACACACATGTATTGCATCGTTTTGGCCGACCGTCCATACGGATCATGAAAACGCAGCGCCTGAAAACGCAGTTTTTTGAAAATGGGTCTCAGGGTGGACAAATCCGAAAACGCAGCCCTCCCGTTTTCATATGACGGCGAATCTGCATACTTTCCAATACGATGGCGCCATCGCCCCACCCAGCGACGTCTCATAACAACAACAACAATGTCGGACTACATGCTCGTGTTCGTGACGCAGAACATATTGAGCCTTTCTTACTCACCTTGTAGTTGAGTGTGACTCGCAGCAGCAGTTCAACCTCATTATCGGTCCACACAAACGATTCTGGTTTCCTTGCACTCGCCATTTTCATCTTCTTCTTGTCGTGTTCAGTTTCTTTTGTGCATGCGCCGTGTCTTCTTCTCCATTTTTGGTGAATGTCAAGCGCCACCTATAGGCCTGGAATATGAACTACAGCGTTTTCGGTCGTTTTCAGTGGATCCGTGTAGACTTAAATATTCTTGAGACGATGCCGGGGAAGACGGAGAAAAAAAAGATTGTTTTTGCTCATCTGGACGGCCCCTGAGCCTGTGTGGTTCCCTCGTTCTTTTGTTGGTTTGTCTGTTCTTGTCCTAGCTTCAGTCCTGTTGCTGTTCCGTTTTCGTCCACGGGTTTCCTGCGCTCCTGTGCCTGTTCCCCAGTCCTCGTGTGTTCCCTGTGATCCTGATTTGTGCCTCATGGTTCGCTGGCCTGTCCACTGTTTTCGTATGACTTTGGTATCTTCATTGGTCAGGTTTTGTTTTTTTGTATTTTTGAATTAAGATTTTTAAACCGGCCTGTGCGTGTCTGCGTTTGGGTCCTCACCATTTTGCAACTGTGAAATGCAGTATAAATACATCTCACAATGTTTCGCTACTGCTTTAGAAAATAATGCAAACATTTGCATAATTACATAAGAATTAAAATAAAAATCTTTATTTCTGTAGCCCCTTTTTTAAGATACAACATGCTTCACAACATATAACACTATACAGTATACTGTAGATGCAAATCTAGTGAATCACAGAGAAATGAAACCAAAGTTAATGCAATGAAATAAAGGAATTCAAGAGCAGTAAACAAGAAACGAAAACAAAGACAGATGAAGGCAATTTAATGTAAAAGAGCAACATTACAACAGTAATTACAACCAGTAAGCTTACTAAACTAATTTAGTCTAATTCCTGTTTTCTGATGCCTCCATTCTAACCTCAAAGTCTGACACACCTGTTCTGCAGCGATTGGCTGAATATTTTATCCCACAAAAAAACAAAAAAGAAATCCTTCATCAGAATTCAAACAGCGCAGTGCTTGATAAATGCCAGCCCTCATTATTTTGCAGCTTGCCACCTTCAACGAGCTTAGCGTCCGTCCACCGAACAATACGACACAACGAAATGACTGGCGAGCCGTCTGCTGCTGCAAATCGAATCAAGTGTGTCTGCAACTGCCTGATTTTCATATGATTGACTAATGAATTGATGTAAGTGACGCAAACTGAGCTTAATCAGCTTCATTTGCCCTTTTAGAGATGCTAATGATAACTGTGTGTTTCCTGTTGTACACGGAAGGATGTCGGATTCTAGCAATAGTAGCAGAAAAAAAAACATAAAGTGGAGAGAGACGGAGAGAAGACTGGGAGGAAAAAGTAGAAATGGATTTCTGGCTAATAGGTCGAACGCAACTGATGACAGAAAGAGAAAGAAAGGAGGGAGCGACAGAGAGGGCTGAAGTAGAGAACAATCGAACAAAGGACAAATAACAAGAGAGAAGTAATAAGCAGAGCAAGAAAATAAGAGCAAATTCAAACCAGGTGCAGACAGTGCAATCATGCATCGGGAGCCAACAACAGAAAACACTGGGGAGCCTGATGCAGGGAGAGCGATTGAGCGAGCAGCAGACGAGAGCCAGTGAACGAGGGATGGGCTTTTGATGGAGTCTCATCTGGAGTGTTTATGACGAGGCAGCGCCAGCAACGTAATGAGTTGACTGATCAATCTTTCCTCCTTGCCCCGCTGGATCAATAGCACTGTTTTGACATCCTACATTAAGCTCTAACTAATTGCCAGATTGCTAAATGCTTTTAAGAAGCAAGGGGGGGAAAAAAAAGAAAAAAAAAAACATATCCAGGCCAATCAATAATGCAATCACACCAGTGACTCTCTCCTGTACTGCCAGGGGAGGACGGATGTGCTGGTGTTTGTTTGTTTGTTTGGCTGTAGTGAGTGCGGTGAGGGATCTAAAGAGCTGAACTGCTACCTGGTTCCTGAGTGTTTGCAGGACTTGTGGATCATTTGTGTGTGCGTGGTGTCGGGGCAGCAGGGAGTTGTGGTCAGGAGAAGAGAGAGCGGCGGTGTATTTGGGGTTTGAACTTTGGCGGCCTCAGCGGGACAGTTAGCTGATTACGTTCACAGCTCCGCGGCGAAACCACCAAGACGTTAAAACAGCGCTCGCCGGCGGGAGAAATGAGCCGCAACAGCTTGCATTTCGTAATGGCTTTGAGGTTTTTGGACAGAGCCAAACTGTCTCTCTTGTTTGTAGTTTTGGTCGTCTTTTTTTATTGGACATGACAGCAAAACACCAAAGACAATCCAGAGATTCAGCGTCACTACAATCGAGTAGTCGAGAAGCAGAGACAGCTGATCAGTGAGGTCGTAAACGAGCCTACAGCCTCACCAGGATGTAAAACTGAAAGTAATCTCACATATTAATCCCTCATTTCATTATAATCAACCAACATTTCCATACTTTTAATGGCTGATACTGATAAAACAACCGGCAATTTCTTCTTCTTAATTGTCATCAGCAGCCAGAGGAGCCGGTTCAGAGACAGGCTGCTCCTTCCAAAGAGCCGGACACATAGACTGAGGAACTCGTTTGTCCCCCATGTCATCAAACTGTTCAACTCCTCAGCCAGTACGTTTACGTGACACTCAAGAAAGCCGAATTACTGGGTTAGTCCGACTATGATCGGATTTTTAAGATGCATGTATACACTTTATTCGGATTAAAACACCTCGATTATTCGATTGATAGTCGCATTACTCCTGCATGTATGCGTTATATCAGATTGGATTCGGATTTTACGTTCTGCGCAGGCTCGAGATGTTTTTCCCGGGGCCGTGAGCCGGAAGTAGAAGGAAGGGCGGCAGCGTCTTTCCTCCAAAATAACCGCAAGCAAGAGCGCCATTGTGCATCTAGTTTGTGTAATTATCATGAACACCATATACGGGATGTATAAAGATGTAGCTTCGTCTCACTCTTCATACGCCATCTTTCTCGAATGCCGAGACAGATTTTGTTGTTGTTGGTGTCGTAAAGAGGTCAGCCAGAGGTGGCTCTATTACAGCTAGTTGAAATGGGTACAGCCACCTATCGTACCGAGCAATGACATGCTTCGGACAATAATTTGATTTTCTCACCTGTAATCTGACTAAGATGTGCATGTAAACGTACTGACTGAACAGATGAACAGAGAGACTGAAGGACAGGAGAAGTCTGCAACAACAGACATGTTGGACTGTTCATGAACACATACAATACAATAACCATGTGCAAAAATAACATAACCATAACAGATACTGCGTATCTGTGTACAGTTTATATATATATATTTCCATTCTTACAGTGTTATTTTATATTAATTTATTTATATGTATATTCAGATGTATATTTTATAAGTACTTATGTATATTTATTTCATATTTATATATACATTATATATTTCTTACACTGCTTATGTTATATTATTTATACTACTTATTACTTATTAAGCATTATAAATAAATCTAACATTTAATATATAAATATATATATATATATATATTTATATATATATATATATATATATATATATGTCTATGGATAGTATATTTATTTTATATCTTATATGGGTGTTGGGTACTTTGGTGTTTATTCTTTCTTGATCCTGTGTGTGACATGGAGCTTCAACCTCCCAAAAGGATTAATAAAGTTGTCTACACACAGTGACATAGTTGGCGTAGTTCGTGAACACAGCTTGATTATTACCTAAGAGTTAGTTCATCACTATGTTTTGAAGGTACATGACTTGTTACAGAACAGGATCCCACAAGGTATTAGTGTATTTTTCATTGTCGCATGTGTGTGTATGCTGGAGGTCCAACATGTGTTTGTCCAGGACTAACGGGGTCAGAGGAGCACCGGTTGAAAACATCAGACGACGAACTCCTCTTCTTCTGCACCTTTACGCAACCGCGGGGGTGAAAAACCCTTTATCATGAATTTTTCAGACGAGCGGTGCTTCTCGGGCTGCAGAGGCTCTCCTGTACAGTCGGTTCATGCATTTTTAATGAGGAGAAACACACCGGACAAAATGCCATGGATTTAAAGTGCAGGTACAAGGGTGGCTGACCTTGTGTCTTACTATTTTCACAATTCACACAATCCTTTTCACACAGAGCGACTCAGGAGCCAGAGATGAATCATGAGAGGAATCCAAATGGAGGCCCGGAAGACGAGCACGGAGGGCGAGAGAGAGGGAGGGAGGGAGGATGCACATGCACAGCATCCTCAATTCAAAGTCAACATGAAAAGATACAAAAATAAAGGGTGTATTGTTTTGTTACATGATATGAACTTAAGTCATGTTGACATTAATTTCAGGGATGCTGATTGTGGGAGAAGCTAATTGCATGCAGATGATGTCGTGATGGCAGTGATTAGGCTTTAATTGCGAAACAACTTAGTTTGATTTCTTTTTTTTCTTTTTTTTTCATTTTTAATATCACTAATGAAGCAAATTTCAATTTCAATGCCAGAGAGGGTGCAATAACACAGATACCCATGGTTGTGTTTGAAGCAGAAATCATAATTAGGTTGATGAATAACTATCCTGATCATCGATTTAATGGTTTCAGATCATTTTGTAAGAAAAAAACATTCACTGCTTCCTCAAATATGATTTGCTGATTTTCTCTTTCTTATACAATCATAAATGCGATATTTGAAAATGCCATCTTTGACTTTAGTCTTTCATGAACTGAAGCTGTGTCATGGTTTCATTTACTGGTTTGTTGTATCGTCTTGCGTCTCGCTGTCTCGCTCCACTTCCTGCTCACCTGTTCTGTTTCCCTCCAGTGTTCCTGTGCTGCTCACCTGTCTCACATCAGCCTTGTTAGCGCTGTCATGTCCTCCAGCTGCACCTCATCCCCTCGTTAGTTTAGTTTGTATTTAAGCTTGTGTCGTTCCCTCACTCTCTGTTGGTTCTTCTTTTCTCGTCCTCACTTTTTTAATTTACGTGTCTCCTGTGTCTGTTCTCCAGTCGTTCTCTGTGTTCCTGATTTGCTCCTTTGTTTTCTGGTGTGACGTCATTTAGCTTTTGTATTTCTCTTTGTTTTTTTTTGTTATATTGAACTTTCCATTGCCTGCCTTTGTGCTGCTTGGTCTTTGTGTTTTGGACTGTGGATTGCAGCTTACATCATTAAAGCTTTTCTCAAATTGAATTACATTTGAGCAGCATTTTGAGTTATTGTCCGGAGAACTCCACTTTCAGGCCAGACAATTTAAGTTTTGGCGTTATATTTTGTGGTTCTGACGGTGGAAACACTTCCACTTTTGTCCACAGGAGCCGAAAATATCAAGGTTCCTTGTTGTACCACTGAATTTCCACTGATGTCAATCAACATAATTGGACATTTTGTCATGATTTTGAGTTTTTGGGTGGATTTTCTGTACTTGGTGTGTTTCAGATTTGCTGGACTTTTCTCTCTCACACACCTGCAGAGAATCTCATCAACTCCAGCCTAATTGCTCTGGGCTACTCTGGATTGGTTGCCAGATTGTTGTTGTCTCACCTACGCTGTAGCTCAGACCTTGGAGCTTCTGGAGAATTTGTATGCCACCCTGTCTCTCCTCGTCTTCTCCGGCGTGGATGACCTCCTTGAACTCCAGCCTCACAAACCAGCATTATCCAGCATACTCACCTCTGCACTTCAGCCCAGAAGGTCGCAGCTCTGCCACCGAGCCAGCAACTCACCTGTACAGCGCTCGCCCGAGCTCGACCTCAAGTAACCCCTCTGCCCTCGAAGCCTCCCTTCACTCAGCACCTGCCAGATATTCACCTGAACTATTACCTGACTCCCTTTTCTCAATAAATTCCTTTAAACCTTGTGTGTTGACTGCTCTGGGGTCCTGCAAAACACCCACCAACAGTCACAACATTTTTCTGACATGAAACTTTCCAAAAACACCTGCTCACTCACCACACAGCGAAAAAGAAGAAGACGGTGCTGGAACCTTTGTCAGAGACAATCCAACTTTTCTGGACTCTCGTTACATCGGAAAGTAATTGGCAGAAGTTGGTTGCAGCCCAAGATGTATTATCCCCCCCCCTTTTTTGTGACTCCTTCTCTAAACTATTATTCTCTGCTGCTGCACTCGAGCTAATTATATTATTTCGACTGAGAACAAATCACATATTTCCCTCCACTGGGGGAAGGAGAGGATACATTCAAACACTGTGGCAGCGCTGCTGAAAAGGGCAAAGTGACTTGCATATGCGAACATCGCCAAAAGGAAGGATGGGATTTTTCTCTTTCATCATTTTTCTCCATCATAAGTTTGAAATCTTGGGATTTCTCTCCGCTGTCCACAGGCTCATTTCCCTTCAGCTCTTCTTTGCTTTTTTCACCGCTCCCCTATTTTTCCTCCTCGTCCTTGTCCACGACGTCTTCTCCATTTGTCCCCTTTCTCCTCTTCCTCCTCCTCCTCCTCCTCCTCCTCCTCCTCCTCTGGCTCCACCCCTGTCCCGTCTGACAGTTCATCTTCTCCCCTCGTTCCATATCTCTGCTATTAAAACACCTAAATTATTAATCCTAAAGCGATAATCAATCAATAACACTCTTTCTTAGAGGGATAGACCGCTTAATAATTGACTAATCCTGAGGGGACCTCTGCCCCCGAGTGATTATATGAGCGTGTGTGTGTGTGTGTGTTTTTGTGGGTGTGTGTTCGTGTGTGTAATCCCCCTCAGAAGGGTTCATCCATTTGCATTTGTGTGCACCTGCATGTGCTTATTGTTCCCTTTGATTGAGGCGAGTGTTATTGAGGTAGACGGGCTCTGATGAGGGTCATGAAGGACTAATTAAACCCTTAACTCTCATTTCTGGAGAAGCAGGAAAAGAGTCGTTAGAGGATGTAATTAGAATGACAAAGCCACAGGTGCAAAAGGGGGTAAACAAACACAAAGCACGCCACGTCACACACCTTCAGTGGGATTTATTTTTTCAGACAGGTCGGTCATTCATACACCTTTTTAAAAAAAAATCTTTTAAGCCTTTATGCCACAAAAGCAGAGTATGAAGAAATCTCTGCAGGGCTGCGTGTCTGTGTGGATATCTCTGCTCTTGGCCTCCGTCTCTGCATTTATACGTTTTTTTTCTTATCAAGCTTTTACACCGATATTGTCCTCGTCTAACCTGAGAACAGAGCACTTACAAAACTATGTACTCTGCTACGTGTGTCCAGTGAGGCCAAACCCTCCAGATGCTGTGCTGTGAAGGATGGAGGTCCTTTTTTGAATCCCGGAAAAAATAGAATGTAAGTAAAATTAATACTGTGCATGTTTTAATTAAATGTTTTCACTTTACAGTCACTGATTATCTCATTTATCACTCGAACCATTTGGTTTAACGTGCCATTTTATTCAGCTTGTGACGTGCACGTGGTTCAATAGCTCGGTTTTTACTTGACTGCAGAGATGGAGGACATTTGTCATTTAATAGTGAGCTCCACACAACGGCCATTACTGCTGTACTTTAAAGCCGCTCTAATCAATACCTTTATATTGATAATAAAAAAAAGAGAATTTATGCGATGTGCTGCTCGTAAAGAATTGTCACATGAGCCTGCACTCCCTTCAGCTCTGCAGCGTTTGAGCATCTTTCATTGTTTTGGTTTTTACAGTTCAATATTGTAATGTTTTGGTTTAGTGTCACCACCAGAATAAAATGTTAGAAGATAACCACCGGTACGTTCACATTTGTGTCATAGTTTGAGTTGTGGTTTGTTATTTCCTCTTTTATTTTGAAGTTCTGCCCTCATTTCCTCCCTTTGTGTGATTTCCCGCCCATTTTCTGTGTTTTCCTGTGTCCAATAAGTTAGTCAGCCCTTTTGTATATAGTCTGAGTCTCCAGTGTTCCTCGTGTTCCCGCCGTTGTTCCGAGCACTTCTTTGCTTTGTTCTTTATTATATTTTTGTGTTTCTTTTACTTCTTTTATTCTCGTATTTGCCCTTGTCTGCTCCTCCTGTTTTGGTGTTGCCATTTGTATTTGTTTTCTTGTATTTTGGATTTAGACCTCGGCTTTGCTATTAAGAGCTGCTGAGTGTCTTGAGTTTGGGTCCTCACCATTTTTTGCTACATGTAACAATTTGTACATTTAACACCTACTGACAAGGCTATGATGACTTGTAAGTGTGAAACCACTGGATACTTTTGGCGAGGGACCACAGCTTTACAACACTTGTAAGTGTGACAGAACTGGATATTTCTAAGGAGATCATGAGAACCTGTTCAGCGGCTATTGTGGAGGCAAAAGTCAGATATTTTGTGATGGGAAGGGTCAGGGTGACAATATCCACCAATGTTGGCGACGACAAAAAAAGGGATTTTAAAGCAAAACCTGATCTTTTCTCACCAAGTGGTTTATGTGCCTGAACGTAACAATGATACAGTTGCTGTACCAAAGTTTTCCCCCCCAAAAATGAATCAATGCATGTTTAAAGGGAAGTCCAACCCAAAAAGAAAATTCAGTCTTTATCTACTGACCCCCAATGGTGTTGGAAAGTGTCACAGTCCACAATACATTTCTGGAGCCGAACAGCAACATGGCATTGCAGCATTCTCGTGAACAAGTGAGATAACATAAAATGGCTCAATCCAGTTTTTGTCTGGCCCAGAGATCCCAAATTAGTTTGATAAGACCTTGTTTACACCCTTTTTAAAGCTGAAATCTTCGGTGCAGCTGCTCAGATAATAGCTTTGGCACAACCCTTTCTGAAGTGGGTGCACACGCTCAACCGGTAGTCAGGATTGTAAATATCGTTGAGCCATTTAATGTTTTTGGGTTTTTCTTTTTACGTTTTGTATAGAACCACAACTTGTCCTGTTGTACTTTTGTGTTTCTCTACAGATTAAACTCACAAAATACAACATGTTGTTGTAACTGCTAAGTAAACCGTCTCCTTGCTCCAGCTCTATACCAAATTTTCCTTTAAAAACAGCTGAAGGTTAATTTTTTATATGCCTTTCCACATTTGAAGAATTAACAATACAACAAAGACGCACTTTTTCAGATGCGACCAAAATTCACGTGTTCAAGCCTGCATGTAAATAATGTCAATAAACTGTGACCCAGCTCTGCACGCTACTGTCAGCTCCATGTATAGTATTTCACGTTCAGTGGAGCTTGTTGTATTGTACACACACACTTATGTATTGTGGCTCCTGTGAGTCGTTGCTCTTAACATACCAAAGTGCTCCGAAGCTCTTTCAGTCAGGAATTCTCCCCTCATCCAATCTGTGCCTTCTGCGTCGATAACAACTCCTCTGTCAATGGCGGCAGCCGAGTAACCGCCTGCCTGCCTGCCTCAATCCTTAAATTACCTCCTAAATCTTGGCGGAGGGTCACACAACTGCTTCTTTTTAGCTGATGGGATTGGAAGCTACCTATTACCTTGACAGTCACTCAGTCAACATGCGGGGTCACGCAGGAGGTCACATATCTCAGCCTGTGGTGGATTAGGGATGTTTTTGATCGACAGCTAGGAGGAGAAGATATAGCACTAGCAGAAATGATGTCATGTATCCCCATTGTTTTGCGGAAACCGCTGGAGGAAACCACAGTTCACCTTCCTACCTACACTCTTGTTAAAAATGCGGGGACTGAAAAGGTGATTGTGATTGATTGTTCAGGTCTGAAACAATCCTGTCTGTCACCTGTCACTTGAATTCCCGACAGTCTGTCTGTTATCTTCATCACCCATTGCTCCGTTGACAATCCCCGCTGTCGATTAAAGAGGGAGGTAAAAGCTCACAAACACACTGAGAAAGGTGGCTGTAAAAACTGAGTTAAAATACAGTTTATTTATCTGCACTTTCACATCAACAATTTTAATGGAAGAAAGGGCGGTGCTCCTAAAAGCAACATGCTGCAATTTAAGTATCCAACCTGCTTGTCAAGCTTGCCAAATGTTGTTTTGCGAGCCTGGATTGATCTTACTGTTGCCTCTCGTGGTCATATGGGGGGGAAATAAACCCAGTCACAGCTGCTGGTTAATCATCCAACCTCAGGGGGCAGTAATGCGGCTCAGAGTCTACGCAAGAAAACTTACTTGGATGATGATGCATTGGCTTTGTTTTGTTTTTGTTCCAAAGAAAAGACATAATAGCATTTTTGCTAAATGCACAACTCGTAAACTGCACATCCTCTGATAAAGATCGATGCACAGCTTCTTCTCTAAGTTGTGTTTTTATGGGATCTTAAGACGGCTCAAAATGTGGGAAAGGCTGACTCAGCCTGTATTTGGCAAGGTCATATTTCGCCTCCTTGCTTCCAATTTTGCCTAGTGGTCGTTAACGGTATTGCAGTGGAAAATTCCCCATCGTCCATCTTTATTACAGAGACTTAAAAATGTTGACGGATCTTGAACTGCAAACAAATTAAATTATAACTCCTTCGGTTTTTGTTTTGTTTTTCCATGGAGGTTTTAGATTTGTGAAACTTCACTTTCATCATTACAATGTAAAGTGGCCAGAGCAGGTTAGAGGTGGATTGTAAAAATGCAAAGAAACAACTAAAGTGAAGCTCCAGAAATGTTTCATGGACTATAAAACTTCACCCGACTCTCTGACGGCACGAGGATGGAGAATATCGCACGTACCGGGGAGGGAACCCATACAGACATGGAGAGGACACGACCAGGTTAAACCCAGGACCGACTTGCTGTGAGGAGCCTTATCATCCATGCTAGCTTCATGAGCCAAATATATGGCAACAACATCATTTCCCCTGGAAAAGCCACTTTGTGGCTTGGTTCTGTTTTGTATCTGCTCTTGTCTGAATTCGCAATATGTTTGGTTGTGTTTTCTATGCTACAATGCATCTTGGGATACTTCGTACTGTACGTGCTCGTCAGATTGGTTAAAACGTTCTCTTCATCTCGGATGTGTTTCGTTTAGTTGGCGGAGGCCTCAGTGGGAACCGCGTGCACAGAGACCAGAGTGATAACTACGCTCATATCTATAGGAGCCGTACTTTAACTTACATATTAATCACACTCCTGAGACAGTGTGTGTGCCAGCCTGTCTGTGTCCGCGTCTCTCTGGATCTTTCATCACCACTCACTCTGTTCTACAGACATGCATTAGTTGCACATGTACCGTGCTGTCTCTACCCCGGCGTCCCATGAACTTACCGAGCTTTATGCTTTTTGTTAAGTGTGTCTATGTGTTTTAGTGTGTAGTAAGTAACTGTGTTAACCTGAAGGTTATGGCTGTTGACCTTGCAGGCGTCCGTCCATCGACGTTCCCAAAGTCGCCTTTGGTCTGGGGTCTGACCGGACGCTGACACAGGACTATTAGAGCCGGCTGTCTCTTCGTCTTTCTTTTCTTTCACAGTCTCTCTCTCTCTCTGACAGAAAGCTGACACGAGAGCACCGAGCTGTCCCTTCCTTTTCTTCTGTCTTTCTCAGCATCTTTTTCTTCCTGTTGTCTAAATCTCCCCCCCCCCCCTTTTTTTTAATTCTCTGACATCCTCTTTCCGTTTTTACATTTCCCCAGTCTTCACACCATGATTTCTCCCAAATGCTAATCCCCATCCATTCATATTTTTTTCTTCTGCTCTCTCCAACAAATTTAGCCTTTTTGTGTAAATGAGAAGCGGGTCTCTCCCGTTTGATGTCGGAGCAGAGCCGATGTCAGGTGAAATAAATTCATCTGAACTCCCATAAATTGCCAATCTGCAATGTGTATCAGGCAGAAATATATCTTCCTCTCGCTGTCTCTCAGTCTGACTGATGCAAAACAAGCTGATCCCGCATGATTTTGAAATACATTTCCAAGCAGTGCAGCAACACTTCTTTTTCACATCCGTGTACCTGAATCTGATATGCTGCTCCGGAGGAGCTTAGTCATACTTTCCCCTTTATTTGCGGAAAGACAACATTAATGCTCAGAATTGAATAAAGAAAAAAAAAAACAACCCAGCAGGGCTGTAGGATGTGGAGGTGTGTGTGTGTGTGTGTGTGTTTATCCAGCTAGTATCTCCAGAGTTCTGTCTATGGGGCAATACATCCTTCCTGTTTCCTGCTTTGTTGGCCAATGATAACCTGATACACCCAGGAGAGAGCCGTGGGGGCGTCGATGGGGGGGAAGGAGGTGGAGGGAAAGAGGCAAAGGACGAGATAGAAGAGGTGTAGAAAAGAGATGGGTGGTGAAGAGGGAGCCACCGTATACAGATGAAGCGATCAAATCAGCTTCACTTCCTTCCCGAACTGTCGGGCGATGTAACTGCAGAGCCACTATCTCTGTGTCCGACCCCGCCGAGGACACAATGCCGCTCGCTTTCTTCAATCCTTCTTTTTTTTTTTTTTTAAATTGCTTTCAAGTCTGCCTC
>CAEMYA010000181.1:929714-979798 GCA_903131615.1 Diplodus sargus | reverse complement strand
GAGGGCATCTTATTGGAGGAGAAGTGGGAATGGAGAAAAAAAAAATGGGTTGAAAAGCACCCGGAGAGGGGGGGAAAAGAAGCGGGAGAGAGGGAGGCAGAGAGAGTGTTGTATAAAAGAAAAGGCTAAAAGGAGGAATGAATGAACAAACAAGTGAATAACAGACGGGATGTGAGTAAGTGCTTCTAGAAAAATCAGTCTCTCCGGTTACCACAGCAACGAGAGGTGCAAGTTGGCTCTGCTCCCTACGTAACCAATTATGTCTGTGTGTGTGTGTGTGTGTGTGTGTGTGTGCGTGTGTGTGTGTGTGCATCCACTATCTAGGGCTATTGATATGCAAAAGAGAAAGTGGGTCCATGTGAGCTTCTGCGAAAATGTTTGCAGGGCATTTGATTTTAACGTGGTGTGTTCGCATCTGTTATCTGTGTCAAGCTGTCTTCCGTCAGTTTTATCAGCAGCTGCAGTTTTCTGTCCTCACACACAAACACACAAGGCAGCGAACAAAAACCCTACAGTGTTTGCACTGTGGTGTTCGTAGACTGTTTGCAAAAAAAAAAAAGAAAAGCTGCACATTTAAGGAACTATCGGATGTAGCTCCCTCTAGCGAGAGATGCTACTCATGGCACACCGGCCCTTTTATTTAAGATAGCAACTTTCGCAATATTGAGTTTTTGCCCCTCCCTCCAAAAATACGCTTGAGAGGAAGTACCTCCCGTTACCATTGGTTAGCTGTAGGCTGTATTCTCCTTTTCAAGCCCCATTCACACTGTCCTGTCAGTGCGGGAATCATGCGCCGATACTCGATGTACGCCGATACGGAGGAAGTATCAGGGCTGCAGCAGAGGTGAGCCGGCGTCTTTGCGAATGGAAAAACCAGAGGTGTGTCGGTTTGATGGTGTTCACAGTCTGACAGCTAAACAGATCCTATGTGAAAATACTGCATCAATACGTGGAAAAACCTCTGTCATCCTGTCTGTCATCCTGTCTGTCATCCTGTCTGTCATCCTGTCTGTCTGAATGACTCTGTCACATTTCTGCCCGAAAAACAGTGTCTTTCCCCAGCAGCAGAGCCAGGCAGCTGTATGGAGGTGATTATGTGACGCGACTCAGAGCAAAAATCTTTAACTCACCATGTTTTTGTGGTCTTCCACTATTGTATTGTTGTAATTACTGTCTTTTCTGTCTCTTTTGGTTGGCTGCTTGGTAAAGTGTTAGCAAACAAAGGTGGCGATAATGCGCAGGCTCTCTGGGAAAAGGGCTGTATTGTTTTTTAAAAAAAATGTGAAACTGAAAATAAGGAAACGTAAAATTGAACTTATCCGACAGGCTGCTGACGAACAACCCGATGTAATGACAAAGAAGCACTTTTTGACATCACTCTCGCTCATTTCGCTACTTCTGAACAAGAACATGATCAAATTATCCGAGAGAAAGTTACAAATGTTGCTGCGGATGGAGGCAAAATAAATCAACGTTAAGAAAATGGGTGAAATCGTTGATGTCACGGCGACAGGTTCAAGAGGCTTTCCCGTTTCTCTGCTCGTGCACTGATTCTGAACAGCCAATCAGAGAGGTGTCTCTCACCGGTGAGCTATGCCGCCGGTTCTAAATGGTCAATCAGCCAAACCTCAGCAGATAGAAGATAAGAGCCTACAAGTGACAACAATTGTCCCGTCAGCTGTTAACATTGTTTGTATTCATTTATCTTGTGATCTCTGCGAAGCTTTCACCTGGTTTCATGAGGGGAAAATATGAGAAACACGGCTGTTTTAATAAGGTACTTAAAAAAAATAAGGTTATCAAAAACCATTAAAGGGGATAAAGACACATTTTTGTCAGATCGGACAGGTGGAAGAAAAATAAAAAAATACAGTGGCTGATGTCGGAGTGAACCTGAGCGATTTTCGCACCTTTAATGGCACCATTTTGAAACCATTCAACCGCCTTCAAAAGCACTTCTCCCCATCATACTGTGTAACAGCTTACGCTGCTTGACTCTTTATTGAGGACCTTTGATGCTGAATTACAGTGTGATCACACGCACACACACACACACGCACGCACACACACAGTTTTCCGGTCATGTGCGCCGCTGTGACATGCAGCCTATACACACACGTCTTTGTCAGGCCGTTCTTTGTGGACTTGTACCTTTTCAGCGGAGCCATTCTGTCCCTCAGTGGGACCACCAGTGAGTTAGAGGTGCAGCCAAGTCGGACACTGGCACTAATTGGCCACGCTGTTAGAGGCGCACAGAGCCACACTTAGACTACAGAAATAAGCTCGTCAGTGCGAGGATGGAGGCCGGGCACGGTGCCTGCGTGGATGCGTAAGACGGAGGGAGAGAGATTTCTAATTGGGGTCTCTGACGATCATGAGAAACATACGGAGAGCGGTTTGAACACCACCTCCCCGCAACACACACACATACACTTTCTGTCCTCTGACCAGAGCAGTTAATTGGGTGGTTGGTTGGTGTTTGTGGTGGCGGTTGGAGGGTGCAGGAGAGGGAGGGGAGGGGGGTCTTTTGTCTGATGCACTTCAGCTGCTCTGATTGACAGCAGGGACAGGAAGTGAGGGCGTGGGGCTTAGAGAGGAAAAGAGCTTTTCTCTGTACGCTGCCTTCCTCAGATTAACATTCTCCTCCACCTCTCCAAATTCCTCTCGTCCCCCTCTCGGCTTTTTTCTTTTTTCTTCCGCTCCTGCTTTCGCTCTCTTGCTTCCCTCTCGCTTTCCCTCCTCCTCTGCATCCCTCCGTCCATTTATATCCATTTACATGAGGAATCATACGATAATAATTCTTCTTGAGGACATTTGTGGCGGCCTGTTTTTTTTCGTTGCCCCCTTTCTCGCCTTGTTCACTTCCTCAGAAGCAAAAAGATTAGGTTACCCGGGGGCACTTAAGCAGCGGAGGTACATTGCTAAACAAATGCTTATACAACTCTGCCACTGACATGATGTGATTGAGTGTCTACTTATGCTCTATTAGCCCAGAAATAAATCAGCTCGGACCAAAAAAACCCCGGACAGCGCCTTGTGGACTTCACCAGCTCGGTGCTGCTGATAACTGGGACGCTGCGTGTTTCGTGGGTTAATTGTCAGGTTGTCGTCGTTCCCGATAGAAAAGAAGGCAGTTTTTGAACACTACGGAGGGCCTGTGTGAACATTTTTCTAGCCCTCAGCGCTGAATGGAGAGCAAACTGCGCACCAAGAGGTTGATTGAGGACGACGCATTACATCATCCGATTTTTCAAAGCCTCTTCTTTCCTGATTTAACTGCTGCATTCGCCTGGAAACAGAACAATTATCTTTTCATCACCATCGAAAATGCATCTGATACATCTGCCTACACAGAGGGCTTCTTGCCACTTGTGTGTTCATAGACAGACAGACAGACGGATAGATAGATAGATAGATAGATAGATAGATAGATAGATAGATAGATAGATAGATAGATAGATAGATAGATCTCGCTGCAGATTGGTGGGTGTGAAAGTGTTCTTCCTGTGTCACAGAGAGATGACGTCAAACTCAAAGAGCAGGTTGACATTTTTCAGTGTTCGTTCCTTCTGTCCACACATACATACACACAAAAACAAACACCCCCTTTATAAAGTGAACGTGGAGCTTCAGCTGTTTGAGTTTGTTAAATCCAGCGAACGTCTTCCCGAGTTACTTTGTTTGCAGTTTCAAGTTTCTCCTTTGTTTTTTCTCTGTTTCCGGACCTGACTGGTTTGAGGAGGGAGCTGGTACCAAAACAACTGTAACTTTGGAGGACACCCAGTTAATTTGTTTAACTCTGCTGAAGCTTCGTATTGGCTTTAGTTGAACTGTGAAATTAATTTTTTGCACAGAATGAGGCCTGAGGATTTTTGTCCCCAATTATTTACAGTGAATGGGCAGTGCTTCAAAGGAACGTTAGCATGAGAGTAATGTGAGACCTGTTCTTTTAAGGGGCACGATGCAGTTTTGGGAGAAAATGTCATATTTGCCACGTTAATGAGGTAATAACACAAACTCAGAAATATGTATTGCTTCCATAGCTGAATGAACAAGCTGTTATAAGGTGCCAGAACACCGTTTGAAGCTATATATTATCCAAACAGGATGAAATTGTGTCGTCCGTTGAGGTCAGTTTTGTTTATTCAGTTTAATCAGTCAGGAAAACAAAGAGAGTTTGTTTATTATGTTTCTTTAGGCATAAAAAATCAGTCAATGAAGATCTTTGAAACTTCCTGCAGCTTTATGAAAATGCATTATGAAGGACTTCACTTTAAATAAAGACTTGGATTCGTCCACTACAACAATTAGTCTAACTTAAAGGAGGGGTCATTGTTGTGCACAGTGTTGGCAACATGATGGCACAGTTTATTTTATGGAGTCATGCATGACTTCAGGATGAGTTCAAAAATGACATTTGAAATGAATGAATGAAAAGTCACAATCTACCAACAGATGGAACGTCAGGTTTTGTTGTCAACAAAACATTTCTGGAGCTTCACAGTATTCTGCTGAACAGCTGAAGATGGAGACTTGTTTCGACACATAGAACTGAATCAACCGTTGAAAGCTTCACAGTAGCTGCTCGGATAAAACTGTGAGTGAGCAAAGTGTCTGAAATGGGTGCAAGAGCTTCACTGTGGGTCGAGGGTGTTAATAACTTTTTTCACAACAGTTTGGTGTCTGCAGGCTTCTGGAGACTTGTTGCACTTCAGACGACCCACATAGAACCGTTATGTGTTTTTATTTAGTCCCCATCTACTTGTGTTTTTTTTAAAGAGAAGGCTGCAAGGATGTTTTGCTGTGAAGATCCAGAAAAAATGTTTTGTAGACTATAAAACTTCACCTGACTCTCCATCAGCATGAGGGTGACTAGATAATGACAATTTGTTCCTTTTTGAACTAATCCTTTTATCATGCATGACTCCTCAGATAAACTGTGCCATCATGTTGTTTACACCGTACACAACCACGATCTCTCTCTCTTAAGTATTTGGAAAATATTATTTTCTTGGTTCTGCTCACTTGGTTCTCTCATCAAGTTACTGTAGAGAATCAACAATGTCACACAGCCACACGAAGGCGTGTGTGCAGCATTAGAAACATGAGGAGCATGAAGATTTGCTTACGCAAAGCCAGTTTAACTTAATTATCTCAACTCTATGTCAACTATGAAAATAAGACCCAGTTGTAAGAAAAACATTTTTTCCTCATTACGTGTTTGGTTTTGTCCTGTCACTCGCAGCACTCCACCCCTTAATTAAGTTTGGATCCGTCACAGAGTTTGAGAGAAAGGTCTCCATGAGGACAGACGTCAAATACATGTAACTGTTAAGACTGAAAAGAAAAATAAGCCAACCTTGCTGTTGCAGAGCACACACTGTGTTGTACCAGGAACAATGAATACAATGCAGCGTACAGTTTACCACATTCACATTTTATTTCCCATGTTCACTCTTAGCTTCAGTTTTCTGTGTTGCAATCAAATTAAAATGAGTTTCCATCTCAGCTCACGTACCTCTTAACAAACATAAAAACAAACGTAGCCCAGCATAACCTGCTACGGACAAATAAAATACATAAAACAGCACACACGCAAGGTATCACATATGTTACACACACACACACACACACACACACACACACACACACACACATGCTCCCAGAACAAGGACCTCTCTGGGTTTTTTTAAGATGACCATGAGAAACATTTGAGAGAAAGTAGAAAACAAGGGAATGAAAGAGGAGAGAGGGAGGAGAAAATGACTGGAGGGGAGGTGAAGGAGAGTGAGGCAGGTAATCAATTTTAAAGGAAGAAACACACTGTAAGGGTATTAGCTGAGCTAAATAATGGAATAACTTAAACTCCTGCACACACACACACACTTACACTCATACACTCAAAATGCCTCTTTTGAAACCTCAGAAACAATAATAATAAATTACAAAAAAAACAAAAACATAGCCATGCGCTAGCTGTACAAATGCAACAGAAACATCTCTCATCTCCATAAACACGTCAAGAATTATGCAACACGCTACATCTTTATACTCTCAGGACGAAGCACCATCTGTTATGCACGGGTTCTCTCCTAAGCAAATCCACAAAGTGTACACACAGGTTGGAGGAAAGGATAGAAAGGAAACTAAATTCCAGTACGATTCTTTAAAACATCACAGCAACGTTACGATCAGCTTTGGGGCTGAGCTCTGAGAACTTCAAACTAATGAGGTGACTGAAAGTTGAGGTTTGCAAACTGTGACGTGAAGTTGATGTTTCTCTCCCAGACAGTTTGTTTCTCTTTGTTTTGCGTGTATAGTGTTTATCCAAAGTGCAAAAGGGGTTTTCTGCTCTCTGCAGCTCATGCGTCTTGTTCGTCACGGCTCTGTCTTAACATTTTAATACTGTCTGTTCTTTAAAACAATGAAATACACCAACAGCGCTCACGGTTTATTTTACATTCCATCTTCATGTTTCTACTGTTGAGCGAGACACTCACACTGACCCTGTGTTAGTTAGTCTGTGCCGTGTGGTTATATCTGCATTTCATGAGCTGTACAAGGTGTGTCTTGATAAAAGACGTGAACATTCTACATCTGAGTGATATAAATAGTTTCGGTTTTGGAAAAAGCAAGGCAAACAGCACATGGACGATCGGACCACGTGCACTGCGGCCGAAGAGGAGGGGGGAAGTGAGGTCACGACTCAAGTGTAGGAACATCTGAGTGGGTTTTTCTACATGAGACACTCGGGATGATTAACGTGCAGCTAAGCTAAGAGCCGTTTGATCATCCCTGTATCACATTTATACACCTTGGCTTGTCGGGAAAAAAAAGGACGGGCAAGCAAGGAAAGACGCGAGGACGGCCTAAACAACCAAAGGAGTTAAAGTTAAAGTGCAGGGTGAGACTACAGAAAGGAAAGAAAAGGGAAATAAGAAGGCAGTTTGGTTGGATCTCTAAGCTGGTCAGTGGAGAAGATCCAGTTTCCCTCGATCACCAGGAGTGTTTTGATCAAAACACGGGGTCACAGGTGAGAGAGGTTTCAAAAACAGTACCGAGAGAAGGCTCTATTACACTACTGCAGCCGTGTCAGGTAGCGCCAGTGTGAGATCGGCTGTGAAAAATGAGTGTGTGGTCAAGGGTTCAAGTTAAGGATCGGCGGTGCCTGCTGTTTGCTGCTCTGGCTAGCTATATGTGAATCTCAGAGGCTACATGGTGTCTGAGGTCAGGGGTTACAGTTCATGAAGGTTATAGTATGTTGGTGAAAGGTGAGAACATTCATTGAAATCCATCCTGTCGGAAGTGAGAGGCAGGTGGAATATGCACCCGCAGGAGCAACACAGCTGGGAAAAACAGCACCCGATCGGTGTCAGCACAGCCTACGTATGATAATCGTCTATATATGAGGGTCAAGTGTAAGTTTATTGTGGGTGGGTTCTGACTATTCACCAGTGAAATCTTTCATCTTAGCTAACAATCCAAACGCTGGCTGCTTTAATGCTCAGATTGCCAGGTATAGAGGAGATAAACACCTCAGCGTTATTCCCTGTGATTTGTCTCGGAGTCCGACAGCTGATCAGGAATCTCTTGGATTTCACCGACTTGTTCGATCTCGGCTTCGGCGTCCTCGTCGTTGCTTTCTGCGCTGTAGTCTATCGCCTCCAGAAAGTCCGGCTCATCCTCCTCCAGCACGTAGGTGGTGGTGCTACTGCTGGATAACAAAACGGACATTTTTATGGAAGTTAATAAAGTGAATAAAACTTTTCACGCCAAGCATGTCATGTACATACGTTATCACATCGCAAGCCACAAGTTCCATTCTGAGGCATCATACATCATGTCAGCTTTCCGGGAACATTGATGTTGATGGATATTTTAAAATTACAAAATGTTTTTGCATGAATTATCACCAGAAACAATTCAATAAATGATAAACATCTGTACAGCCCTCCTTAAAAACAAACACACATCCTCACTCCGACATATTGTAGTAATGTGATGTTGCTCTCCTTCACTCTGAGCTGAACTCAGTCACTAAGAGCTCTCTGATTTCACAGAGTAAAACACCCAAGAAAATGCATTTGAAATGGGTTTCATGGTCCTTGAAAATGCACTCTTGAGAAGCCCATTTCTTCAAAGCACAGAAAACAGAAAAACAAACAGCATGACGCATTTGTACAAAATGTAGGACTGATAATTTTGGATAAATATTTGCTTTATGAGATGTTAATTTATAAAAAAAAATGAACATAAAGCGATGTGATCTTTCAACATTCACAAATGTCTGATGAAATCATTTGAGTTCGGATGCGGTAATGGGAGGGTTGCAACAGATGATTATTTACATTATTGATGGATGTATCAATTATTTAAGATTCATTAGTAAGTTGTTTGCTTAATAAAAGGCAACAAATGTCAGAAATTCCCTTGAGTCTGAGGTGGTGTCTTAAAATGTCTTCATTTGTTGAACAGTCGGCAGAGAAAAAACAAGCAGCAGAGAACAAGATAATCTCTTGATAAATTAAAAACAAATCATGGATTATAAAAATCATTGCATTAAAATACATTTTACAACAGAACAGAAGCTGGACGCTGTGCTCGTGTGACGCTACTTTTTTTTTCCCTGTGGTTCTTAATGGTTAAATGGTTGCTGGTTCTTTGAGGTTTTAGTGGCTTTAGTGGGTTTTTAATGGTGTTAATGGTCTGAAATGTGATCCCAAGGAGACAGTCGATCAGGGGGGCTCAGACAATGATCTCCCACCAAGCTCAGCAGTGTGTGAGTGCAGGAGGGAGAGACAGAGGCAGAAACTGTGCGTCAGTATTTGTACAGTAAATGTGTACAGCGTGTGTGTGTGTGTGTGTGTGTGTGTAATGATGTGGATGGACAGAATATTGTCCAAACAGATAATGAGAGTTGTGAGTCAGCCATTACGGGCCATTACAGAAAACCAAACCCAATCCCAACCCTCTTTTCTTTGGGTTTTCTGTATCCACCGTCTCTATATACACAGTCCATCTTAATATACAGATCTGTGTGTGTGTGTACATTAAAAGGTTAAGTCTCCATATCTACACAACCATAAGTCTCTTTCTGTCCTCTTTACACTCACACAGAAACACACCCATGCCAGTATCCACCCATTTACTCACTCAGAGACACCCACTTATTTGCAGACGCCTCCCAACGGCCAGAATATCATTGTTGTGATGACCTATTAAATGGTAAGTGGTACCACACCGGGCCCCTATGCATAAAACCATAAACCCGGAATGGAGAGCGACCAATCCCAAAGGAGACTCACGCAAACACACAAGCAGCAAAACACTTTTGGAGTCCCTTAATGATCAGACACATAAATGATGAATGAATATATCAATATGAGAGTAGAGTAGCTTGGTAGGAGAGAGAGAAAGAGACCGGGAGACAGAAAGGCAGAAGGAGAGAGAGAGAGACGTGAGCATTGAGTGGTTTTAAAGCCACAGTTTCAAATCAACTGCTTTAACAAATCTGTGGCGCAGACAACGCTGCAGATTAAAAAAAATAAATTAAGATAACCTTGGTGGTCACATCTCGGGTTTGGCCAAGTTTAATAATTCATCTGCGGCGTTGAACTGAAGTCAAATCTAATCTGTGTGGACTTCATATTTCCGAACAGGGAATTTAAATTGAGTTGATTATATATACAGCAAAGCTACGTGGTCATTTGGAAAAAGTTTTGATTGGGTCTGTTTTTCGATTTTAATCATGACCTCAGAGCTTACACATAATTGTCCTCAGTTATCTGTTACCCTCTGTTTTGGGTCATCTTTAAAACTTTTTACCATAAAAGTCAAATAATTCTGATGGTGCAGTGTCTTTTAATAGGGTGAGTGGTGTCTCCGTCTCAGCCACTCTGCCGCCCATCTCTTGTTTCTGTACGATGTAACTTCAGTGAAAGGAACAAATTGTTACGGACCTGGGATTTGTAATTACGATAGTAGTGTTGCACTCGGAAACTGTAGAGGGCGCCAAATCACACAAATCTACATCTGCAAAATGTGTGGCAGAGGGGCAGCTGTGACATTTAGATTTAAGGTTTTAATAAAGTAAAGTGAGTTTATTAATTAATCAAATAAACATGTTAAGTGTGGGCTGATGAACGATTCATTTCAGTGCTATTTTATCAATGAATGGCTTAATTGTTGAGTCTATAAAATGTAAAAAGTAATTACAGAAAACAGCAAATCTTTTCATTTGAGAAGCTGCAACCACAGCATATCTGGTATTTTTCCAATTTAATTCATTTTCTGATGAATGATTAACAAACTAATCTTTTAAGCACCAATTTAAAAAGGAAAAATGTTCGATTTTGTAATTATTTTACACACACACACACAGGAAATAAAACAAATGTTACTTTGGGTTTGTCTCGTCTGGACTCATCTATTCTATGTGGGGAGAGAAAGACAGACCCCAGGGCAATAAGTTGTGAACTCCAAGATAATAATCGCGATGAATCACTGCTGGTACTCTTGTACGAAGCAGGCATGGAGGATGGAGACGTTTAAACAAGGTGAAGATACATTGTTTTGGTTTAATTATTAAGATTAGTGTCTTACAGTTGAACACATTCCATCCCTTGAATACACTGGACCTTTAAGTAGATGAGGATGTGTTCTGACACTGATCACTTTAATGTGTGTATATATTTATATATATTTATATTACAGCTACAGGCGACTAGTTTGCATGTTCCATGTGCAATAAGTCCACATGGTACCATCGTGCACCATCGACTGCTCACTGTGGACCTTAAAAACCTCACTGCGTAGGTGTAAAAGGTTTCTATCGAAAAAAAAATCCTGTCTTCCTTTTTTTTAATGCTCTCTTAGAGAAATAATGACACTGCTGACAATTATTCATACCCATTCCTCTCTCACTCCAGAGTTTTCATTATATTCATCACACATTGATAGAATTTCAATGATGCTCACAGCAGCCCTGTATAAATGCAGGCCTTCATTTGTTTCTTGAGTACTGCTTCAGAGGAGATCCGGAGTGACAGTCACACCGTTGAGTATCAGTGCCAGGGGAGTACGTGCCTGGCAGTGAGGAGGGTGATTTTGTGCAATAAAAAACATTTTAATGTTTTCCAGGAAGAATTTGTGGTGATAGAAAACACTTTTAACACTTTAGATATCTTGGCGAGGTTGCATAAGGATAACAACAGTTGTGTTTGTCTGCCTTTTTGTTTCTATGAGAGCACAGACTTACATCCTCACTTGTGTATGGTTTGTTTGTGCAGGGTTACTGCATTTTTTAACGAGGTGAATATAAAATATAAATTGGAATTAATTTTCAGATCCAATTTATGCCTAAACTGGCAAAAAAAAGTCTGAAGGATATGAAGGAAAATGCCAGACTTACTTGAAAACTAAATTAATCAATTTACATTTAACATGAACACTCAACTGAGCATGACTACACAGAATTGTTTATACACAAGAAGTAAATCTATAACTTAAAGCAGTTGCTTTTAGGTGACGCCATGTTAGCTCCCCCAGCACTTTTAGGACACACTTGTTGCGTGTGCCTAAATAAATTCTGAGTGGATGCATTAGTGTTTTTTGGCTTCATGTTGGTTTTGTTTTGTAGTTTTGATACAGCCTGATTAATACACATTTTACCTAAAACACACCCAATTGCACAAAATATAAACTTTTAAGCCTAAAATTCGGATCATTGGACTTCAGATGTTTTAAGGGACAAAGGGAAACCCTGATGTGAGATCTGAAACACTGCACTGCAACTCCAACTCGACTCACAGCATGTGGGTTCCTACATGCATGAGCTGTGTGTTGTTGCTTGCAGGTGACTTTGCAGGATTCTGCTCTTTACTAACCTGACTACTTTCGTGTGTGTCATGATATCGTTTTCCAAATCCAGCAGGTGTTGGTGGTTGCGGAGCCCCGTCAGCCTCTTCAGCCTCAGCAGGGACACGCAGAACTGAGCTCCCATCTCCTCCAGCTCTCTGGTGCCGATCTGAAGACCCTGAAGAGAACATGCACATCAAAGAGAATATCAAAAAACATGTTCAGCCATCACACGAACCTGCATGTACAGTACGTGCACACTACGAACATGCAGCTGAATTCTAAAAAAACAATTTCAAAAGGTCAAACAGAAATCGACTTTCAAATTGCCGCTGAGGTTTTTTATAGCTCCTCTGGAGCCTGGGGATGGAACCGTTGTCCATCTTCAAACGCCCCAATTCTCAATGCTGGAAAGCACTCGCTGAGGAAACGTTTCATGCAGACACATGATAATATATTTCATTTGCAGGAAGGACACATTCAAAAAGCATAGCACTAACACCTGCAACCCTAACAGAGTCTTCACAGTGATGTACACTCATACAAGTAAATTAATACTCACACAGGGAGGGACAGACACACACACACACACACACACTACCACACACATACAGCTTACCCTCGACTCAACCCCAAAACTTTCATGTAATTTTTTTCCCCAGAGCAGAGCTAGGAACATCTAAACTTGGCCGGGCCACAGAGCAGCCCAAATACAGGACACATTAGTTCCTGCACATCTGGACAAACACTTCCACACAAACCAGTGGGGGTGCTAATCAGTGCCAAATGGCATCCCTAGACTGCTTCTGGATATGCAAGATGTTGACATAGGCAGAAATCAGTAGGAAGGAAATCCGCTGGGGTGGATAGAAGGAGAAACAGAATAAGGGGAGGTAAAGGGGTCAAAAGAAAGACGTAGACAAGACAGAGGTGAAAGAAGAGGAGGAGGAAAAAAGGATGGCAGCTCCACCTGGTGGACATGTGGAGACTTATAGGGGCACCTCCCTCACTAGGACACAATAAAAACACTTGTATAATGTGATAAAACCGGACACATTAACCAAGAAATTAATTCTCTTTTTGTGAAGACTTCATCACAGAGGAAAATAGCTCTGGTTCATTTCATTATTTTTCCATAAAGCTGCTCTTTAATTAACATATACGCAAATCACAAAAACATCTTGGAACACTTGGAAGCTGATAACGAATCTCAACATCTCCATTCTTAAATTAATGTCATTTCACATCTCTCTCTTTTGTAATTTCTCTACTGTCTTGATGGTAAAAGGCACAAAATGTAAAAGCTGCATAAAGGGATGATGACATTGGCAGGTCTTCATCTTTGTCCATACTCTAAAAGAAAACACAAAAACTCTTACTTTATATTTTCCCTGGTCACAACCACAAAGCGTGCTCTCCATGGTGTAGCTGCGTTGAACTCCTATCTCTCTCCATACAACAACGCGGGCAGTCGATTCTTTGGAGCGCTCCACAACAAAACTGCAGCTCCCCATGCTGAATGCCGGGGCGATCTGAGACAGGATCTTAGGGAGAGTCTGAAAAACACAGGAAAGTGTTTGAGGTACTGGAGTGTCTGTGTGTGCGTGTGTGTGTGTTAGTGCATCTGGAGACAGACGATAAAATACATTTTATAGTAGCGACAAATAACCGTGTCCAACAAAACTGGGCTTATGTACAGAGCAGATACTTGTATTGACTGCTGTAAATTTGAAATGTTTTCTGTTGACTTGAAGCCTGAAGCTACATGTCCACCAGGAAACTCTGCATCGAACGAGGGTCTCTATTAGCATTCTCAGCGAGAAATGTTTTCTGCATTCCCACATGTAGAGAGAAACAGCAACCTGATCTTGACCTGAACAGCTTGGCTGGCGTGTGGAAAGAAAAATTCCTCCCCTGCTGCAGAGTAAAATTCAAGGTGAATTCACAACATTTGAGCATGTCTGTTGAAAAAAAGCGTGTGCACAAACGCGTTGATGCCAATAGACTCGGGACCAGTTCACGTAGAGATTCAGAAATTAAACTACACGGAATAAAGAAATCCACAGCAGAGACAGACAAATACAAACAGGAAGCAAGAAGCAAAATAGGATATGTTAAAGAGACCTATTATGCCTTTTAATTTTTTTCTTTCCTTCCGTAAAAGTTCCTGTCTTGGAAAAAGATTTGAAAGCTAAAAATGCCAATGTCTGCACCAACAGAAGCTCCTCTCTCCCACAGACAACACTGCCCCTGAAACGTCTTGTCAGTAGTGCCACCTTTAATTCTGTGACTTTGTGACATCACACAACACCAGTGTGTCACACATTTGCATGATTTATGCCTAGCAGCTAGTTTGGCATGTAACAGTTGATTTAGCACAACTGCTCTGTTGTTGTTAGCGATGCTGGCTCTGACATTTGTGAGCTGATCAATCAGAGGAGACTGGGTATTCTGGAGGTGGGCCTTAAAAAGCATGAGCCAAAATGTTTCAGACAGAGGGGCTGCAGCATTGGGCAGCAGTATGAGAAAACTAGTGCGTTTTTATGAACATTAAAAGATGTAAACCTATAGTAGGGTTAACCCAGAGTGAAAACACAAACCTAAAAACGGGCATTATATGTCCCCTTTAAGATACTTAGGAATAGGGAGAATGTAATCAGTTACTGTCAATTTTAAAGTGCAAAAATTCGGCCAGGTGTTGTAGCATAGTGCTACAATCTCTTCTTAAGTGAGGGACACAGGAGATGGATTTCTATGCATACACTACAGAAGATACTGATGACAATATAAGCTGCATCTCTTTTCTGAGGCAATATGAATAAAACCTATAAGGGTGAGTAAAGTTCAATACAGTTATTATTTCATGATGTGAGAACAGGAGTCTGAAAGAAAAAGCAAGGTTAAGAGAGAGGTAAGGAGGAGTGCTTGCTCATTTATTTTGTTTTTGAGTGTGTTACATAGCACATTCGTGTGTGTGTGTGTGTTTTTTACTCACCCTGTATCCAAGGTCTTCCTGCAAGTCACTGGATGAAGCAGTGATATTGGACTGCCAGACTGTCTCTTTCACGCTGCAGCCGTACATGAACACATTTTTCTTTCTGGAATGACCGTGGTAGTCGCAAAACACCTGAGTAGATGCACATGCACGCACGCACACGGGAAATAGAGGGAGGAAAGTATTAAGAATGTGATGCTCATTCCATTGCATTTTTCATTAAGCCAGTGAACCAACATTGGCTTCATTTCTTCCAACAAACTTGTTTGCTTATGTGTCTGTGTGAAGATAACAAACACAAAAATACAACATTTTCTAAGGTCAGTTTTCAGAGGAAGGACAGCAGCCTCACCTTACTTTGTGTCGTAAAGCCATCACCCTTTGTACAGTAAAAAAAAATCTCCTATAAAGCAATATCCCTTTACACCTAACTTGCTGACACACAGTATAGCACAGAGGCCAGTAAAGGCTGTTGTTTATGGCGACTGCATTTATGTGTCAAAACTCATGTGATGATTTACTGATGTGAAATTTAGTGGACATGCAGCCAAACAGAGTGTGCAGCTGAGCAAAGATAAATGACACCACCATTAATAAGATGTTAGGGGAGCCCCCAAGTAAATTAAGCGCAGTTAGTTAGAGGTCATACCAGTGGTGTTCTTTGCATGTGTACAAGGTACTGCAGCAGGCTCTTAGTGTGGTAGATGGTGGGGTGGAGCTCAGGATTGGGGTTCTGCCACTGCCGATTCAAATCCTCTCCACTCAGAGAACAACGATGACTACAGCAGAAAGGAGACGGCAGACGAAAGGAGAGGAAGGAGAAAGAGTGGAGGAGAACAGAGCAACAGCTGAAGAATCCTTGAAGACAAGATTTTGTGTGTGGTATTAAAATAAAGTTGTGACCAACGTGCAGGCCCGGGTTTAGCAGAGGAACGCATCTTCATACTTGAAAGCGTGACTTTGCGTTAATTGCTTTCTCGAGACTCTTTAAACTCACTTTCCATTTATAACTCCGTCAGGGTTGAGCATGGGGACTATCTTGAAGATGAAGCCCTCTCTCAGGCTGACTGCAAGCGGGCTGTTGCCCATCAGGAACTCCAGTGTGCCCTTCATTACCCAGCTGGCATTGGTCTCTCCAGGGTGCACTCTGGCCGACAGGAAGATCAATGGACGATTCCCTGAGGAGGCAGAGAGGGAGGGAGAGCGCAACACAAACACAAACAGAAGAAGATGGAATGTGGATAAAAAAGAAAAGATGCTTCAATTTAAAGTTTTTCACAGCTGAGAAACAGCATCAGTAAACTACACCGGACAGAAAAGCTATTTGAGAAATACTGGCATGGCCTGATACCCCGGGGCTGTTCTCGTGTAGTAATATTCACTCTAATGTTCTTGTGGGTGAGAAGGGAACATTTCTGTCAGTTATTAGAGAATTTCTGAGTGGACATTTTGCAGGACTATTAAAAGCATGAGGGAGCACAGATCTTTGACAAAGGCCTGGAGAAGTTTTACCAAAAAAAAGACATTACTTGTAACAAAATAATCTATCATCAAAAGGTCCATGAACTACCTCACTAATGTGAAAGAGCTCCATTTGCTGAAGAGGTCAATGAGATGAGGTTTGAAACTTCAGACAGGCTCATCCAGGGGTTGCTAACATGATGCATGTCTCAAAAAAGTTGGTGACCCCTGGGTGAGTACTGGGACTATTTTGTTACACAGACTGTTCTCAAAGGTCAAGACTGGACTTCCACCAGCCATTACATTGTTAGATATTGTGGCCAATTATCAGTGGCTTTAGGCTGCCAGCAGTTCAACTTCTAACATAATTACATTGACATTTTCAGGAAAACTGAAAGGTTTCTGGTGCAGTTTTTGGCAATTCGTTATCATCCAATAACAATTTAACTTTATTTCACCAGAATAATGCTCTCAGGCTCAGTGCTGAATATGGGAACACTGGGTTCAAACAATAAATATATACTACGCATTAGTAACAACCTGTGTAATCGAGTGTTCAAATACATAGATTTAAGTTTACATTTAACAGCCAGTTGACTCATCCCAGATAGTCGCCGTGACTGGTGAAGCTACAAAGGTTTTCAAGGTTTCCAGGGAGGTAAGAAAATCCTTAAAATCACAAGTAAATAAAAGGACACATGCACACAAACCTACAATGATTTACTTACTGAACTGGCAGATATGATCATTGGAGTTGGACTCAGGCATGGCAGTGATGGTAAGGAGTGGGCAGCCATTTCCTCCCAGGGTTTCACACAGGTTGTCTTGTCTCAGGTAGATCTGAGGAGTCCTCAAAGCCTCCAGTTTGGCCAGGTGCATCTGAGGACACAATGACAGAACAACACATTCAGTTTTTACATTTCACTGACTAAATAACTTCCATTAAAGCCCCCACGCGTCTTGTGTTCTCAACATTTTATTGTTGTATTGTTGCGCTGACAGTTTATTGACTTGTGGGCTTCTCTTTTGTTTTTGTTATAAGAAATTCTGCATAGTCACTCTTGATAAAGGCCGACAAAATCTAATTATAACAACATAATTATTGAAATAATTAATGTGCAGTGGTTTGAAAGCACAGCAGTTATCCGAGGTTACAAATGAAGAACACACACACAAAAAAATTGGGAACAAAACAGTGGCAGGTGCATCTGGGGTAACACTGGGCCTGGGGGGAGATTAAGTAACACAAGAACAGAATAAAGAATACAGTGTGTGCGCAGCAAACACACTACCAAATCATTCTCCTTTATATTACAGTACACTGTGGTATTGCAATACTACCTTAAGAGTGGAGTATGTGTAAGGGTAGTGGTAGGCAAAGTAGCAGACATCATCCTTATGGCTGAAGGTTGTGCTGAAGGTCATTGTATAATATGATTTTCCTTTCTGACCACCAGCTGCGATGGAACTCCTCGCAAAATGATTCCTAGGGAAAAGAAGGAGTGTTTCATCAGTATTTGTTGCACAATATAGCAATGGACACTTCATAAGGTGAACCTACATAATCTATTGCATGTCAATACAACAACTCTGCCATCAATTGTAACTTATTTATGATGTTAATTTTGCACAACATTGTCAGACATGTGTTCACATCATTTAATGGTTTCTACTGAGGTCATTGAATAATGTTGATTCTAATATTATGTATGTATATAGGCATAATAAAAGTAGACTTTATGTAAGAACACTTGTATACAACTGCATTAGATTGTAATGGCGTCCTATAGAATGGCCAATTAACATATGCAACCCCCTATGTAGTACGTAATACTTTTTAAATTTGTAGTACGATTTGTGGAGACATTGTGCTATGCAGCATGGCAGCACTGGTACGCTGTGTGAAAACTATGATCTATAACTGTATGGCCATATATCCTCAAGTCCTTTGCATTCTGAGTGTACCTACTTGTAGTAACAGATGTCTGCTCCTGTTCTGACCCAGCAAGGTCTGCCACTGATCGCCTCCTGCACAGAGTACATCAGTACCTGCATGCCTACACACAGAGAAGCACATGGACACGCACACACAAGGAGAAAAGGTAAGAAGATTAACAGTAGTTGGTATGTCGGATGAGGCTTTTTATCTGAAACATGATCTCATACAGAGGTGATCCAGATGTCCCTCTCACCGTAGTTGAACTGGCTGTTTGACTTCTCACAGTTGATGATGTTGAAGCGGTAGACAGTTCCAACACGCATACCGCTCACCTCAAAATAGAACCACTGGTGGTAGTGATTACTGTTGACATCCGAGTTCAGCACAAGGTCATACTCATATCTGGAGAAACAGGGAACGAATTATCATCAACCATAAATAATTCTGATGCAACACATTTTTTATTTCTTTTTATTTAATCTAATTTCTTTGATATTGTAGTGAGAAGAAGTTTGAATGTAGTAAAAGTTGACCAGAACTTCAGAGGTTACTCATGTGATAACAGGCAATTAAAATAAAACTACACATCTAGTTGTGTACGCTCACTTGTTCCACTGTATTCGATGAGACAATAAATACTTACTTCCTAACTTGAACTGCCTTCCTGAGGTTGCCAGACTCAAACTGAGAGTTAAACTTCAGGGACTCGCCATTATCTTCGATCACAGGACAACTAAAATACAAAAAGGCACAACAATATTCAGCAGGAGCAAGTGATACTTGTGAGGAGCTTCATTTGGCCTGGGAGATGTATTAGCTTTGGCAGGCTCCATACGAGGGACTCACCTCGGAATGTCCAGGTCGTAAACAGCTTTATCCAGTATATCATTAGGATGAATCAACCTCTCAATGTCCTGGTATATCTTAGACCTGCGGGGTTAGACACACAACAAACTTTTGGTGAACATAATGAATGGACAAATATGTTTTTCCATTCCATTTTAAGAATGAGTGAATTACAAATGCAATCAGATATAATAAAAGCTTTTAACCGCTACCATAACCTTCCACTCGCAGCAGAATTAAAAGTGTAAACTTGAAGCTTGCAGACTGGAAAGCCAATTTGGACTGCTGTGCAGAACCTCAGGATGTCACCAAAATAATTGCATTAAACTTTTTCCAAATTGTGCCTGGAAATTACATGGATTCTGATTTATACCACATTTTTATCATCTGCATACCCACTTCATTTTATCTGCCAAATAATTTCTGCAAACCAAACATTTCATGTCTCAATATCAATGTCTCACCTCTGGACACCATAAACTCTTTCCAGAAGGGGTTCTTTAAATGTCGGGGCTACGTGGCCAAAGTAGTCGGGGTAAGCGACTTCAGCATACTCGGGTACAGAGCGTGTCCCCTTCACCATCTCCACGTAAAGGTCAGGGTCATGCAGCGGGAGGAGCAGCGCCGTGTCTGGCACCTCCAGAACTGCTCCCTCTCCCCCCTCATCCTCAGTGCCCTCTGAGCCACAATCTGAACCAAAGTTACTGCCTCCTCCTCCCACACGACGAGCAGCAATACCCCCCAAGAGCAGAGGAGACTGTATGTGTCTCGTGGCGTTGACTGGCGATTCTTCCAGTTTGTCTCCGTTTCCTCCTTCTTCCTCTGCCTTCAGGACCCCTGCCTCTTCTAGAGAGACACGCTCCAACACATTCGCTAGCTCCTGTTGTATCATCTGCCCCTGAGAAGGAGACAATTTTGTACCTGTGTCAGGGGAGGGAATGTGGGACTTCTCTTTTTTGTCTTGGTCCTTGGTGAGGTGGATGGTGTCCAGTTCGAGAGGAGTCAGAGTAGCAGGAGGAGTAGGAGTGGGTGCAGACGGAGACGGCAGGGTGTGTTTTCCTTTGGTCGAGTTGCAATCCTTCTGAGAGCTCGGTACCGGGACGTGCTTTGGGGTCAGGGCTTGAGCTGTGGGCACTATAATCGGCCGAGAGGATTGAGTTGAGGCTGATGATGAGGAGAAGGGTGATGATGCAGATGTGGTAGAGGCACTCTTTGAGCAATCAAAGTTGTAGCCCTGTAGGAATATGATTTATTGATCAGGAAGATTTTTCATTAACACTGACAAGAGTAACGTGTCTGAGTCAGTGCTTCATCAGGGTCATAAAAATATGCAAAGGGTCCAAGACAACATAAATAAAAAAAAAAATGAAATACAGGTCTACAAAATACTTTTCGATTATTTCAGACGTTCAATGTAAGTGCATTAAATCATTCAAAACATTATACACGTCAAGTGATAAATAACCAAAAAAAGGAAAATATAAAATAAATAAATCTATCAAAATAAGTACAAGTCTATAAAATTAAATAGAAACTAGAAAAGAAACAGGAAATAATTAAAAGAGGAAAAGAAAAGAAAAATAAGATAGGAAAAAAAACATAAATGCCGGATTTGTCTGTGACCATTATAGAATCACTTGATGCCTCATACTAATTTTGTCAGACACACAAGAAAGCTGACAGTGAGCCAGTAAGATCAAGTTTTACAAGTACATGTTAAAAATATACCAACCGCAAAGTCTAACCTCTCACATAATATTACTAGACCAATGCAGCTTGAATTCCTGTTGGTTAAAATTGACATCTTGGCTACCTGGAAGTCTTCAGAAAGCTCCAGGAAGAACCTCTCATACACCCTCAACTCTTCAAGAGGACGTCCAGGGTTCCTTTTGGGATGTAGCTTGTTCAGGTCCGTCTCTATGTCGTCATTCTGATTAAAAATTACACAAAAAGGGCGCAGACATATGTAAATGTTACACTTCAAACTGTGTGCTATATGAAGGAAGTGAGAGTCTTTTACAGAGACACCACAACCAAGTCATTTTGTGGAGCCATTTAATTTTGGAGGGATTCAAAGGTGCTTGGGAAGTTGTGAGTGCCATTCTGGATTTCTTACATACACTTGGTAAGGGAAGAGCAGTGTTTAGATTAAATCAGCAGCTGTAAATGCATGTTTGACATGTTTGACATAGTGACAGGAGAGTGTTTGGCATGGACCGCTGAGTTATGGCTGCCCTCCGCTGGATACTTGGGATCATATGAACAGCAGCTCCACATAAAACTATGTCCCCAAACATGGATGACGGTAAAACAATGTGAAAATTCATGAAAATTTGATTTGGAACGTTTAGTAATTCACAAATCCTGAAGTTCAATCCTGACATAGAAATGTTTATAACGTCCGTCATACGGAGAAAATATGCTGAACATTTTGAACTCTGAACAACACGACTTGTAATGTTGTCATGCGAAATATTGCGTGTGTGTGAGAGTGCTGAGTGTTACCGCAGCGAGTAGATCCTTCTCATCGTCGTCGTTCTCAGTATCGTTCTCCGTGTCTGCATCTGCCTCCTCATTATCGTCACTTTCGTCCACTACATCATCCACTGAGCAAACACACACTATTTAGGTGACTGTCCTCACAACAGACAGACATATATTTAGCATTTTCTTTCGCCCAGGCTTGGAGTTCATTATTTCCCCACAATAACAGTGTATGGCTGACACATCACCAGACTGGTAAAACTCAACTGATTTTGGTCATTGAGTCTCGTTACAATGACAGGAAGAGAGAGAATGTTAACGAAAAGATGTGAGCAGCCAGAGATGAGTGTGAGATTTAGAGGACAGAAGAAATTTTGAGTGTATTTCTTCAGACCTATCGAACCGGTGATCTCACTGACGAGTTTATGTAATAGCAGCAGCTTGTTATGCTACACTGTTCTCCGTGGTTGGGTATACGGACATCACTGACATGTTTTTTAGGAATATAGATGAGTTAACACAACTTGGAGGCAGTTACTGTAGCCAATTAGAGCTGTCAAAACTGCGTTGTTTATCACTATTTTTATGGAGCGTCTGTTTGAAATTACATGAAAAATTACATTTTTACCAGACATGTCTCATTTTAGATTAGATCAAGGGAAGAGCAAAGAGGCTCAAATATGACATCCTGTGAACAAATTAGTTGAGTACAGTGCAGAACATAAGTTTACTGGTGAGCAAGCAAGCACTAAGCAATGTGTACTTAGCATCTGTATTACCAACACGTAATGTGTTACGTTTTGTGAAGTTTTAGTATGACGTGAGTTAAATGAGAAAGCATTCTGAGGATGGAGTTGTATAATCTTACGTACGTCTTACCCTTCTTTAAGGGCTTGTTGCAGAGCTGATGATTTTTTCTTCCTGTAAGGTACATTGTGTGCAGCAGTGTCAAGAGTGTTGCCAGAAAACTGTGTAGTTGTTCCAGGGAAATAATCATTATTTGTGTGTGAAGTCCATGGATTAATAAGTTTTTGCCAATTAATCTGCATTGATAGGTATTTGCTACTTTCATCCTTTAAAAAAATCAGGCATCTCAACTGGAAATACTGACTTTGAGGGAAAATAATTTCTCAAAATCACAAATCCTAACCTAGCTTGATGTTTTATGGATAGTTTGAAGTTTAGTAATACTGATATTATTACTGGATATAATAATTCCAATTCATTATTCCAAGTATATATCACTATTTTATATTTCTTTACGTAGTTGAGTTCAACAGCCTGGTTTGTTTCTTATAAAGTGTTTTAATTACAACAGTATGTAATCTACCATCAGTGGACCTCTTATTTGTGTGTGTGTGTTTGTGTTTGTGTGCTTGTGTGTAGACTAGAATCTACAAGCAACAAAAAGTGTATGCTTCTGTCTCTACTGCATAATTCTCAATGAAAACCATGCGCAAACACTGATAAGCGCAGCCACACTACAGTGAACGGTGTGTGTGTGTGTGTTTTGGTTAGTGTGCTCTCACCCCCAGGTGGCTGGTTGTACAGCTGTGCCACAGGGCCCGCAGCAGGTACATTTGGCAGCTGGAAGTGGAAGGCTGATTTGATGGTGGGCACAGGCAGACGGTTCTTGGGAAAACACTTCCTCATGATGAGACTTGAAGTGTTGATCAGTGGATCCAAAGTCCTCACCGGGAGACACTCCTGGAAACAAAACCACACGGAAAGTAGAGAGAAGGTGAGACCGGACTTGTCTGTATGTTGCATTTATGAGTTGCATATTTTAACTGTTTGCCATGCGCATGTCACGTTCTCACTCACGGTGGATGTGTTGTAAAGGATCCTCATGCCATCAGCCTCTATGAACGCTTTCCTGCCGAGCTTGATGTTGGTGATGTTCCTGAGGCAGACCAGCAGCCCTTTGCGAATTAGCATGTGGCGATGCCGTGTGTCATTGCGGTGCCAGTCCAGGTACAGAGCAAGCAAGACGGTCACAAATCCACCATCCACTGCACGGCGAGCATTAGTTTCTGTACAGGGAGTGAAGAGAGAGAGAGAGAAAAGAGAAGTGACAATTTGTACTTTGTGGTGTACATGTGAGAAGGAAAAGGGAGAGTTAAGTATAAAGGGGGGAATATTGGAAGCTAAGTAAGACAAATACAAAGTGTTAGTAATGAAGGGAGCAATGTCACATTGACACAAAAACAAATTAAGCATACTGGGAGTCAAAAGTCAATATGATAAAGCAAATGACTCACTGGATTTGAGCAGAGCTCCCAGTGCATCCAGAGCTACCCTGTTGATTAAAAAACAAGACAGATGAGATTACATTATCGTCTGAACAAACATCAATGGCAGATCTTGGTATGATAGGAGTAAAGGAGATGTGGCCCGTGGACGTCAATACTTAGTGAAAACACCTCATTAACAAAATCAACTGCTTACTTGAGCAGACTGGTGTTCTTCTTGCTGTACGGCGCTACGATCTTGAACATCAATTCCACCACTCCGTTCTTGCCCAAAGAAACAGCATTCACCACTTCACACAAACAAACACACGAATGAGGAGACATCAGGAAAAATTAGAAACCAACATCAAATTCTTATTATTATCATTTTTTTGATCAGTTTGAGAATCTGTTGTATTTCTTGGTACTAATCTGCTTAAGAGAGAATGGCAACATATTCAAAAGTGAATGTCAAAGGTGAAGATGACTCACAGTTGGTAGAGTAAACCCTGAGAACCTGCAGGCAGGGCAGAAGTAGTTTGTTATTCAGTAGGTTCTGTTTCATTAAGTTGATTGTGACGTTCAGAGCTCCACTCAACCGTGCCTTCACTCCAAACTTTCTGTCTGAACACACAGGTGTTGAAAGGTCAGTTATGATGCAGAGATTAAGCACAAGTGATGAATGTCAGCAAATCCTTTATTTGTTTACAAGGAGACTCATCAGGACGCCTTTAACAGCAAACACCAAACGATTGTTGAAATAAGTGACATGACATTTCACATATATAAAAACATTTTAATAAGTTATAAATGAGCAAAACAGAGACAATAGCAACATGAATGAATAGTCAGTGAAAACAAACACAAGTTGCTCCCCAGCCATTAAATGTACCATACCTTTTGGGCCGACCTTCGCCAGCAGTGAGTGAAGCTGCAGCATAAGTTCCTCACTGGGAGGAAACTCTTTGCTGGCGTTGATCAGAAGCTGGAATAATACCCCAGTTCCTCCTTTAGAAACAAACACTCCCACCCTGCGTCCTCTGCCTAAGACAGAAAACAACCAATGAGACAGCATGAGGTGTGATCGAATATTATTCAAGCTGGGAGCAGAACAATGTGGCCAGAAGAAATAATGGCCTTAAACATACTACAAGGAACTTTAACTGGATATAAAACAAAAACTCTCAATTTAATACTAATGTATCTATATGACCTACATAAGCAAACAAGACCATCACTGACTTGATTTGCTATTGCCTTTTAATTAATAGTTTTGCCTGATGCCTGTCATTGAAGCACATTTCCCACTTATCTAAGTCATAAAATCAAAACTATTGTTTATCATGCCAGAGTGCTGAGGATGAAAGTTCCTTGCAATAACTTTAAATTACTAAACGTAGTTATAAATGTGGAGCTACAATCCTGAATAACACTATTCTTACAACACTGTCAATCCCAGCTACAAATTAATACTAATATTTAATATCTTATATTTATTAATTTGAGTAGCACAAAACATTGTTTAGGCTTTTTCTTTGTTGTGCTAAATACCTCTCACAGTCATGCTTAAGTGAAAACACTGGATGCAGTCCCAAATAGAGTTGTTTCAAATTGAGAAATGGCAGTTAAATTGCCCACTAAGTGATTAACAGACGAGGAAGTTAATGCTGTTATCACCTCTTAAAATCAGGGCATGAACTGCTCATGAATTCTTAATAAAAAAGGAGAAAGAAAACTGCACTCACCCACAGTCAGCAGCTCACTGACAATGCACAAAATGTTCAGAGTGGTCTGGACATCCCGGGAGTTCTGTCGAAGACACACGCAGCACGCTTGTTAAACAATATACAGGTACATGTATTTATGTATAGAGATTTATATAATTCTTTATTTTCTTCAAGGGAAAGGTACTAATTTACTTGGTGTTCTCTGTCCTTGGTGAGTAATTAAATCTCAAACCAAACACTGCATCAGTATGACATCTGCAGCAGGCTTTCCCACAACTGCATAAATGCATTTTATATATATGGTGCATTTTTTATTCTTCTGTCTCTGCGTGAAGCGTTTCAAACAGTGAGTTTATTCAGGAAAAAGCTAACATCACAGATTTTTATTGGGTTTAAAGAGGATGTGCCAAAGGGAGTGCCAAATACTTTCTTAAAGAAATGGTTTGACCTTTTGGGAAATACACTTTTCCTTTCTAAGAGATAGTTGAGAAGATTGATACCATCCTCTTGTCTGTGCAGTAAATACTAAGCTCAGCACAAAGACTGGTATCGATGGTAAAATTTATAGGACACGACTCTGCACTTTTTATTTCTGTCTGCACAAATGCACGGAGTACGTTTACTGTGGAACTTCAAGATAGAAAGATAATAGTTTCTACTTGAAACTGCTCACAACAAGGCCTGTGGATTATCTTAAATTTAAAAAAAACCATTCATATCACGTTGTCTTGACAAGTGAGCTGACCTCCAGTGAAGAGAGGATGACCTCCATGCCACTGGAGCCTTTGGACATCACCTCTTTTCCGCTCTTCTCTGTAACACAAAAAAAAAGAATACAATTCAATCAGAAAGGTGAAGATAAACTGAAATGTCTTTGTGCAAAACAATTTAGGGGCTTTTCACACAAACAGTGTGACGGCTGTTATTCAAAGTTGAGCAGGTTGGCCTGTACATGTTGGGTTGGCCATAAAGGACCAGTCACAGTGTCACAGAGGATAATCATGGAACGTGTGAAAATAACTTTCCAGTGTTGTTTGTAGTTATAAACATTTTGCAGTATTTACCAATAAATAGATGTTAATATTTAAAGCCAAGTTACCTCTAAGTAATCTGCCCAACTCAACAAGACAAGACAAAGGATAAGTGGCTTTGTGTTCTTTTTTTCTCTCCTTCTCCACCTCTTTAAAACCCCATGCTTGCCCTGTAATTTAGGAGGTGACAGATTCCCGACCTCTTTGAAGAAGCCACCGTGACCGGTCCAGTCCTGTTCTGTCCTCTCCTGTCCTGACACAAATGCAACACTAACACAGGACTGGGAGTAGCTGACTGTCCTTCAACCTTTACTGAAACCAACACTGAAGTTGAAGTGTTACATATAAAAACTATAATATATAAAATATTACCAGCTCACCCAGAAATCAATGCATTGTGCTTTTTTTTTCTCTTACCAGTCGTGCTTTTGAAATTGGACTAGTTTGTCACCGAAAGCACTGCAGGTACGTTATGTATTTTTTAAATGTCAAAAATGTGATCCCTTCATGTCACAAATAACCCAGGGTTGTAGCACATAGTGATCTTACACATCTGAGGGGTTCATGTGTCTCGCAATGCATGCTGTGGCTGACTGTCACTGATTAAGAACACAACATAACAGCAGGGGAATATATAAATGAACGGTGGCAAGCATGCAGCTTTCATGATTTATGATCTCTCACCACATAGCATGTGAAAGTTAAATTATAGACTGGAAATACAGTTTCATACACACAGGCGCACACATGCACACTTTCCACACACTTGCTCTCCACACATGCACACAACTGTGTGCATATCTGAGCATGTGAACACACATTCATATGCGGTGCCTTGGAAAGCAGTGACCCCGTCAAACATTTCTGTCATGCCAGACTTTTTAAAGCTCTCCAAAACAAAGTGGCATTTCAACACTAATCCTCAAAAACAAAACCAAGAGGGGTTAAACAAAAGAGCATGAGGAGAAAAAACAAACAACAAATAATGATGAGCCATCAGTGCTGAAAATAAATAAATAATTAATTAATTAAATGAATGAATGAATGAATGAATAAATCTATCTCAATACGTAAATAAATGTCCAACCAATGACTTGTTGAGATACATCTATATCTATATATAGATGTAGATATAGATATGGATATATATATATATTCAGCACTGATGGCTATGCCATATTAAGACGTGTTGATCACGCGTTGATTTTATAGAGGATCAACAAGTCATTGGTTGGACATTTATGTATGCATTGATTTGAATGAGTTTAAACCAGTAAAAAAGGTTGAGTTGGTATCAAACCCCATAAAAGATAAATATGTTTGCATCACTACCTATTTATTTTTATCACACAAACAAATCTGTAATTATTTGCAGCGGAGTGGAATAAAACACTCATCAGAACCATCTGTTCAATTCAAAGGTTACAAAAGAGCAAAAGGTAAAGTTAACATTCTTTACAGTTCAGCCCGGCTCATGTGACTAACTTTAGTTTATAGAGTAACAAAAATACTCCGCTTCGGGATTCCACCAGGCTTTTGCAGACTCACAGTTACCGTGGTGAAGGATTATCATGCAGCTGTCAGGATTATCCTGCAGCTGTCCAGTCACCGGAGTTTTTCTGTCAACGACACGTTCATTGTCGGACAGCAAAATGTTGCACACCAGAAACTTGAGGGAGACAAGAGGATTTTCCATGTCGGTGTCTTCGTCAGCTCCAACTACGGTAGTGCCCATGGTGACAAATTGAAAATTGGAGCTGCAGACTACTGGTAAGATACACTGTCATCTTTGAAGTATCATTTTGTTTCTTCTTCAGACACTTGTGCCAGACGGCTGCCAAATGCACACAAACAGGCAGGAGTGAAGAGGAAAAAAAAGTACTAAGAGAATCACTGATCCTGCTTTAGAGTTCAATTATCGAAATTAAAAGCTTCAACCACTAACAATAATAAAAAAATATTTACAGCAGTTCTTATCTATTTACCCATTGCATTGTGCAGTCGCAATGATTTGCATGTAAAAAAAAAGAGTGTGTATTAACCTTTACGATTACTAAAAAGTAAAGAGGATAACCAGCTAATTGTGGTTTGCACAGTCATGTGCAGATGTTGCCAATCATTCTGGTCTTATAAAGATATATAATATTTGTGCCCCTTGAATTGCCATCATAAATACTGTGAAAGTCTATCATTTAGGGGATAGTTTATATATCTTACCTCAACCAGTATATTTTCTAATATATTTCCATCAGTCAGGATCCTACCTGTTGGGTCTGGAGAGACCACAGGTTGATAGTATCTCCTGGTATAGCGGTACTCCATTTCACAACAAAGTTCTCAAAATTCACCAAAGCTTTGTTTGAAAATGAGACCTAATTTCCAAAACATCCAGGTTTACTCTGGAGTCCAAAGGTTCCCAATGCAGATCTGCTGCGTCTAAAATAAGTTTAATCAATATGAAGCGTAAAGACGCTTTGTCTGTCTGTACCTCTGACGCTAGAAGTAAACTGCTCAACTGGTCACTGCTCTCAACTGTGCACCAACACAGAGGGGCAACCTCAGGACATTATAAACCCAGAAATCAGCACCGCCCCTTACACGCGACCAGAAACCAGACCGCTGGCTGCACCTATAGAATACTGACAACTGTACAGCTGACCTCTCCTCTTTCTCTTGCCTCCCCTCTTTCTCCTACTCAGCACTGTGATGAAACGGAAACCCAGGAAAGCCGCCATCATTTAAATCAAAATAGACACCGAGCTACTGACAGCAAAGGAGAGAGAAAAAAAACAAAAACCTGCTGCCTACAAGTCCAATAACCCAAACCAAAACTCACGATATCTGTGGAATGATCTTTATATATATTTTTTTTAATTATCTATACATTAGATGTATACATTAGGCTACTCAAATTACCAGGCTCTTCTCTCTCAATCAGCCTTGTTCTTTTTCTGGGTATCTCTTCACTGCCTCCTAAGCTCTTAAGACTCTAAACATGAGACAGAGGACAGCAAAGTCCCTTCTGGGGTGTATAGTTACTGTGAACAGGGTCACAGAACCCCTACTTCCCCCTGACCAACGTCACACTCATACACATTTTAGACAGACAGCCAAGAAGTAGATGAGAGAGGAACAGCTGATATATGATGACTGACAGAGTCACAGACAGAAGCCTTTCCACTGCACCCATCAGTCATGATGGATTAACTACAGGTTTCCTTTTAAGTTGTGGAAGCTATAAATTCTGTCTCAAGAAACGACGGAAATCAAGAAAAGTGAGAGAGGAGAAGTTCAAAGCAAATTCAAAATGTGCCAGCAGGCTCAAAATACAGGGTAATGATTCAGCAGGATCCTTCACTCTGCACTATACCTTCACACAAAGAGTCCAGTTAGGCTTGACTCAAGCAATTACAGGTTGTCCTCGCTCAAAAAATCCCAGCTGAAAATGTCACTAACTGCAAACGGGCTCCAGGACAAAGTTAATGTAAGAGCTACAAACAAGGATGGAGCTTGTGGTTCAGCATCCAAATGGGAAAACAGTTCAAATCTCCAGTAACGAGCTGGGTAATGCCAACAGTAGCAATGCAATCGTAATTAACCCGTTGACTCAATCGAGAAGAACCATCGATTGGATCCTAATTAAGTAATGGCTGCTCGTATGATTTTATTTTAACAATTTATTTCACTTAATCTTTTACTTAAACAGGTATTCTCAGTGAGACTGAGTTCTTTTTTTCAAGAGAGAAGTGTGTACAAAAAATTTAAATGTACCCGACACACAGATACAATCAAAAAGACACATTTTGAAATTTGGCATGATAAGGGAAATAGGTTTTTAAAACTACTTCATGGGGATTTGGAAATCCACTAATTAACCAATTATTGAAGCAAAAGAGCAATAATGCTTGCATCAGAGATTTCCATTCATCCGAGCGCCTCAGAGGAGCAGAGAGGCACCCTGCTAGCAGACACACACTCATGTTTCAGTCTGTTCTACACAGCGACGCGGCACAAAGCTTTCTTCCTCAGCTGTCAGATCTCCTCTCTGCTCCCCTTTCAAAAGAGTAATCAGAGAAGCAGGTCGGGAGACACTGGATCAATCCATCCACACTTTGACTACAGCTGCACTAACCCGTCTCTATTTACACAGCAACTGTACTAAACATGATTGTAATGAATTAATCAACTCGACTTGAAGTGAAGCTCTGCATCAATATATTTTAATGGGGGCCTCCATCAATTTTGCATATCAAAGGCTGTTGACAGGTGTTGTAGAGTACTACTATAGATCTAAGCCATTTGTGCCTCCAGAGGGAGCTGCACAAAGTTTGGAAAGTGTCCCAGAGGGGTTTCACTTCAGTCAGTGTTGGTGAGCTGAAGACTATTAGTCTGAAAATAAAGTAAAAGTGGGGAAGTCGAGGTAGAAGGAAGCAAGCTTACCAGATCTGTGCAGTCCGCTCCTCATCTCTGCTTCCTACAGGTGGCAGCACTGTTCATTGTTATCAGGCCAAAGATAAAATATCATCCCTCAACTTAATAACTTGCGACCAAACTGGCAGTACTGAGTACACCAGACTTTTTTACAAGGGATACACTCACCATCTGTAGAGCATGTGTTAATTTATTGCTTATGTGAACCTAACCTTTCCTACAGCTGCAGCTTCACATTAAAAGCATTTAACAGGTGAAATATGAGTTTACGTAAGTAAACATTCCACAGCAAGTGCAATGTGTTCGGTGAGTTTAGCATTCACCAGCATTGTTAAAAATGTGTCTACAGAGCAAAACAGCGGCCATTTTCTGCATCTGTTGACAGCGGATCAGTTTTAAATATGTCAGGGAATAGTTTTATAAAGTCTGAGGGAGTAATGAAACAAGAACCAGCCTCAGCTAGCTGTTGGATGAAAAGCTCCAGGCAACAGGCTAAACACATTCAACTTCTTACTGACGCATTAATGTTATCAGGTTGCTTATTAGCATTGGGTCTGAATCAAAAATATTGCCAAATAAGCACTTTGGCTTTTTTGGCTTTGAGAACAAACCCTCTGCCATCACCTTGTGGTCAACTCTCCTTACTCTGTAAAATGTGATTCCTGAGACTCTGTGCTGCAACTCTGCAGCTGCTGCTGTATGGAGCTGACACCTCCAGTGTGGAATAGCAGGAACCATCATCCATCCAAGTATTGATGTGAAAAAACCAAAACAACGGCAAGTAATGAAATATGTGTGTGCCAACTCCCTTGACACGCCTAACATTGTGTTTGTTTTTGTTTCAGTTTGATAAGGTGGACTGCATGTGTGTGTGTGTGTGTGTGTGTGTGTGTGTGTGTGTGTGTGCGCGCGTGCATGTTTTCTCTTACCCTGTGTCTGTATGAGATGAAGTATCTTTGCAGTGACCTGTCTTGCCGTTTCGACATCCTTCAGCATGGCCTCTCCATTCATCCTCTCCAGTTGGCCCAGGAGCATCAGGACCCTAGAGTTACTGGGGACACTGGAAAAACACACAAACCAAAACATTTAGTTATTTATTTTTACATTTTTGAAGACGGCACTGCAAGTCACAAGATAACTTCATTTATAAACAAAATGGTGCATTAACAGACACAGTAACCTGTCAGGATTTCTTGCTCCTTGTCCAAGATTATGAGAGAGGGGTGGATCAGTTTAATCACTGACTTTAATGAGTCAAAGTAGCTACCACTGGGTGACACTCGATGACAAGCATAAAGTAGCCTCTCATATGCACGAATGCCCTGGTGTGCCCCTAGGGGTCAGATTTGTCTTAACCAAAAACAAATTAATAACAAAAAATAGCTTTTTTCCGTTGTACAGTGCAGTGCTATAAAATTAGTAGATTGCAATCTGTGTTTAGAATACTGAGGCAGTCTCCTAGTGCTTCACTATTTTTGGGATGGTGACCCATCCCCCATTTATAACCTTAGCACAGAGGCGCTCAGCTGGAAACTCAAGGTTAAAGGTCAGTTGTTGGTACAGCAACGGCAAACATGGGAGAGAGAATCAAAACTCCGTGATTGAACCCAGTGGAGCCACAATTCTCATATGTCCTTATAAAGACACAGGGAGAGAAAGTACATGTGCCGAGACAGAGAACGAAAAAAAAAATGAAAACATTTAAAGAATGATGAAAACGTGATGTAAGTATGGCTAAAGAAAAACACGACAGGGGAAGTAGTGCCTAAATAAACACGCTGCACGTTGCACACCGTTTCTGTACTGTTTAATGATGAATGCTATTTGTATGTTATTTTTAGTCATCATGAGAAATTCATATAAAAGGGTTCAAGCAGGACAAACTAATTACCTGCTTTGCTGCACAAACATTCTTTCTTTCACACGTAAACAGTGCAACCAGAAGATGAACAGATGGGGGCAAGCACGGGTGCACAGACAGTGAAAAGGCAGAATAGTACAAGAGCAGGATTACATCAAGGAGGGCAGAGGTAAGCTCTCAGTGAGACAGAGAGAACAGATGGTTGTGACAGAGCAGCTTTCACACAGACACAAGTACACACATATCACAGGCTGCATGACTGCGTGTGTATGCATATAACATTTCATTTGTTTGTCTCTAAACAGCAAAGCAACTCACCCTTTCTCTGTGGCCATTTTGGGTTTGTTCATTTTTACCACATCAACATCTCATGTCGTCTGCAGGAGAAAGAAAATAAACACCTCACTGACCAAAAAGGAGACAAGCATCAATACTCAGTACAATGATTAAAAAGGAGCTCAATCAACCTTTGACCCATGTGCCAATAGAGAGGCCAATGAACTCCCTCTGTTGTGATCTCAGGCTCTAGTCAGCCCTGTTACTATGCCAAAACCAGAGGACGACAAATCTAAACTGCTCATAGCTGCGAATGTGTTCATTTAGCCCGGTAACAAACTAGTGCCCCGGTGACTGCTGGGACAACCTGCAGCAGCAGATTGATGGCTCTATTAACTGCACCAGAATAGAAACACTATCAGAGACACAGAATCTCCTGACTGATTTTACACAAAAGGGGCTGCCCTGCATGCTGCAGATCTCAAATGTCTGAAGATAAAGGACGTGTAAACATGGTTATATGAAAGCAATACTAGTGGTGAGCTGCATTACATCAAAGGCAACTGGCCATAACTCGTTTTAAAAGAACGGAAAATGCAGTATTTTGGAAAAACGTCAAGAAGTCCACAGAAATGTCTTGCATTTTCTCCCAAGAGTTTAGATTATTTCAGAACGGACACGGGACCAGTTATTGGTTGAGCACCAGATAAAGACAGTTTGACTTTGAATTAGGCTGTTTAAAATGACAATGACATCTTAAAATATGTATAAATAAAACACAATACAGTTGAAAACCACACATAGCTACAGTACACACAATAATGAGAAAGTCTTTTTAATCTAAAAACAAAAGTGTCTTTTCCAAATCCTGCAGAGTCAGACTGCAAAAGCCCACCATCATTTCTTACTAGACCAGTACAGCCAGATAAACCTGAGGGTCGTGCCTTGATAGGGGTTGTGGGGGAGAATGAAGTGGCTATTCGTCAGACCATAAACAGTCTCCTATATCATAGATAATCTGTTTGAAATAATCTCCAGAGCGATTGTGCCAGAGGTCAGTTTACACGGGACAGGTCCTTCCAAATACCAGAATTAAAATTCCATTTTGATAACATACTGTCATTACTCCCGCCTGCTGGGAAACATAGGGTAGTCATAATTCTATTGTTAGCAAGGGAAATAGATATGCGAGGCTATTTTACAAGATGCTTAGTTAGATAATCTAGCGTCCACTGCACCTGCTGTACTAGTCACTCATTAACGGCCGCCTGTCTGCGACAGCAGGCTAGCTAACGGAGGAGAATGCTAACAATAATGCTAAATTAAGCCCTCAAGCTACGCTAGCTAACGCAAGTTGCCTGTTTAGTACTAACAAGAACGATGATTTTACGAACCTGTATGGAAAGGAACTGTTATCCCATTCAGGGAGGACCAATTCCAAGATAAGGGGGACTGCTACGTTGTGTTTAAGCGTTGCCTGAAACGCCCTGATGATGTTGTGATGAGACCACCAGCCCCAACTGTCAGAGGGGCTTAAACAACGCGAGACTACGTTCCTCTGTGTGATTACAGGCGCAATAATGTCTTGGAATCAGGACAAGGGCGAAAGAAATTCAAGAGAGCGCCAACTGCATATTAACCTTCATCAGTATGTGTCATTAGGACAGGATTTATAGCCCACTGGACGTGTTACAATCGATAAACAGCCCATTACGACATAGAAAGACTACATTTCCCAGTCCACGCCCACCTGGGTTGGCAGTGGCCTATGACGTTTAATTTATGCGCCGATCTATATAGTCTTTGAGGAGATCTGTATTAGCTACATGGTTAGTACACAATACTGAGGTACGTGCCGATTTACAACGAAAATAAGGCTTTCTGATGATAATATTTGTGCTCTGCATACATGATCGGATTGAATGACCTGTTAAACGAAGATAGTCAGGATTTTATTCACACTGTGGGCAACATTAGCGTGTTAGCACCCGGTTTTACAAGCTACTTTGACGTTGATGTTAGCTAGCTAACGTGTTCTATGCATCTCGCAATTTTTAGTACCATGCATGAGTAACCAGAACTGACTTTACTGTTTTGGTCGTTTTTGTAAACAGTACAAATTTAGGTCAACTTAAATGAGCAGTACGACTGTTATTCTCGTGGTTTGATTTTGTTATTTTACATGTAACTGTTAGCTAAATTCACTTTCAGTGAAATGCGTCAGTATCTTGTTTATGCTCTGATTATTGTATCTGTGTGTGATCAGGTTCAGTCGATGTCATTATGCTATATTACACACATGTCACTGGCTGCAGTTATTTGCGTCTTAGCTCAGTTACTACATTTCTAACAAAATGTTCATAGTAATATCAGAGATATTTGCTTTATGCCAGCTTAAGATGATTCAATCAGTCATACAGAAATCTAGCACGTCTGTCATAGCAGTGACATGTTCTTGGTTTGAAGGTTGAGAGTTTCCAGAGCACTCAAGTGTGCCATTTATACCTTTTTAGGCTTTAATCTGAGCCTCTCATGTCATGTTCACAGAGCATGATGTTAATCCTCTAATGATTTCCAAGACCATAATACACCACATGTCCGGTTTATCAGGAGTGGAGCTCAAGTTGGAAAAGTACAAGTTTAAAAGAACATCCAGCAGCCTCGTGGAAACAAATAGTTAAATGGTTAAATGGCTGTTTGCTCTCATGTCATCACATCTACATGTAAAACATGAATATCAATGAATAAGTATTGCCTTATATGTGGTGTTTGTGAATGATATTTAGATACCCTGGGAAGGGTTCCCCTCTTATTCCATATGAATGAGCCTTGAAAACGTTATTACAGTGGACGTCACATCCAGATCGAGCCTACGCTTGTTGGCTGACCATACAGATTGTATGGTACTTGATCAGCCAGCAGCATGTTTGCAGACTAACCATTGGAATGTTCAGTGGAGAAGACAAAGGAATGTAGTAAATTATTGTTTGAATGTAAATGTGTGTTTTTCCAGTTCTTGGCTAATAAACACGTAAAGAAAGCCAACTGCTTAACACTGGCACCACTACGAGACCAGAGGGTCTAAAATGGCTGACACATGACTTAAGCCAACCATACAATGCTGGATTTGAACTGAAATCATAAAATGTTAGGTTGACGCGGTCTGTTTTGCAATCTTGCCAAAACCATATTGTCAAGAAATTGTGTCATATTTTCTGCCGATTGCAAAAATGTTTGAGATGACAGATATTTTGTAATATTCTGAACACTCTGTCTTGGTTCTCTGTGTTTCTCTTTAGTGGTCACCATGGTGATGAAGTCAGCAGTTGAGGATGATGATGCTGGCTGGGGGCTGGGTATCCCAGAAAAGATGAAGAACAATGCCAACTGGGTTGACATTACACATGAATTCAAGGGTGCATGCAAAGGTACAGGCTCTGCTCTCGACTGCTTGTGTGTGTGTGTGTGTGTGTGTGTGTGTGTGTGTGTGTGTGTGTGTGTGTGTGTGTGTGTGTGTGTGTGTGTGTGTGTGTGCTGTTGAAAAAGGAACTGACGTGTTCCTCTTTTTCTCCTCCCTTGTCCTCATCCTTTATTCATGCAGAGTTGAACCTTGGAGAGTTGCTTCATGACAAACTGTGAGTAGGTCAAAAATGCTTTTTGCAGACACACATTTTAAAGGGTCAGTTCGCTCAATTTACCAAAGAGCATTTTCCACTGACTGCTTGGTGACATGAGTCAGCCGGCTGAAAAGATTGATTCCAAAGGATGTCAATAGAGACTTTTCAGAGAGTCAAAATGCTGTTTCAGAGATTTCATAGCATTGGCAAAATAGAGTAATTGCAGTGAAAGACAGAATCCTCGTAACATCTTGTCATAAACATCTATTAATCAGTCCACAAATATCATCATCGGTAAAAATGAACTCTTTGTAAACACACATCCAAAACAGACACTAATGTTGTGTTTGTGTGGCAGGTTTGGTCTGTTTGAGGCCATGTCAGCGATAGAGATGATGGATCCTAAAATGGATGCAGGAATGATCGGAAACCAGGTCAACAGGAAAGTGCTCAACTTCGAACAAGCTATCAAGGTACAGAACCACTGACCGGACGCTGACACGCAATGAAATCAGTGAATCCTCATGTATTAAGATAAAATCTGAATGCATTCTCTAGTTTAATTAATATTGTTTAATACATACAGTATGATTATCCACCTGGTTCTACATAATCTGTATGTCTGTTTTGTGTTGTGTTGTAGGAAGGTGCCATCAAGGTGAAAGATCTGAGTCTTCCTGAACTCATCGGCATCATAGACACATGTTTCTGCTGTTTGGTGAGTTTCAGTTTCTAATACATAAACATCGGATGGATTTGCATTTGACTGACCTATGAAGGGCACATTTTCTCTTTTGATGAGCTCCCCAACCCAAGCTAATAAAGAGTGTACAGAGTCGGTCTGTTAATGGAGGTCATTGGATTCTCTGAACCTTTTCTGAATTTGAGCGTTTATCATTTCACTGGAAGATGCAAAAATGGCAATTTACACTTCACAGCTGTTTTATATATTCAGTGATCACTCTGGCATGTCTTTTTTCTTTTTTCCTGAACCCACAAACAACAAAAACTTGAATTCAAAATTGAAACCACTGCAGGATACCAGTGCTCATGAGTGTATGTTTGTGTTCCTACTCCCAGATCACATGGCTGGAGGGTCACTCCCTGGCACAGACTGTGTTCACCTGTCTTTACGTTCATAACCCCGACCTGATAGAGGAGCCGGCCCTCAAAGCCTTTGCCCTGGGCATCCTGAAGGTGTGTGACATTGCACGAGAGAAAGTCAACAAAGCTGCTGTGTTTGAGGAGGTAAGCAACTTTCCCGTGTCCTTCTGTCAGTGTGTATGTGTGTGTGTGTCTGTTCTTGAAGTCATGTTTATGTCTTAATGATGATTTATCTCATATTTGTCTGCAGGAGGATTTCCAGGCAATGACCTATGGCTTCAAGATGGCCAATAATGTCACAGACCTGCGGGTAACAGGTACTGCATTATGATTCATTAAGTCTGCAGCTTCATGTATACTGTGAGGCTGCAACAGATTTATACTGTTAGTCAGAGGAACAAGTATAGCTCTCATCCCTCTCTCTTATTTGTTCTTCCTGCCAGGAATGCTAAAAGATGTGGAGGATGAGCTGCAGAGGAAAGTAAAGGTATTTGTTCTTATCCAGTTTAAGCTTCAATCTTTGACATTTTAATCAAATACTGCTGATATATAAGCCGAGTATTACATTGTTTATTGGTTTCTCTGCTACTGCCTCAGAGCACACGCAGTCGACAGGGAGAGCAGCGAAACCCGGAGGTTGAGCTGGAGGTGAGTCAGGTCAATTCTGCATGTCTGTGGGTTTTTTTTTTTTTACTGCAGATTTATTTGTTTTTGTTGGAGGCATGTTTTTGGAATCCCTTTTTTTAGACAATCTTTTAGAAAACACAAGTTGCTTATGACTCATGTGGTTTCAGTTTCAACATACAGTACATCAGACTAGAGGTATAAAATTCATTAATGAAGCCAAATATTATTTCAGCCACAAACTAAACCTTGAAGCCTCCTTCTCAACCTCTGCCTGTTATCATTTGTTTTCCACCCGTCTATCAGATTGTGGGACTTATATGACCTTTTGAGAGTCTACTCTGGAATTTCCAGCTGTTACAGTAATGATAATAATGAAGAAAGAAATCCGACCCAAAAATGGACTGGGTGGTCGTAAAAAGACTAAAATTTAGCCTTTGTGGTTTCTTGTGCCTTGTGGAGCTTCAAAGACAAATTAGGAAGTATGTGTATTATTAGCTTTGTACATGTGAGCCTGTTAAATGTTCTTACTCTTTGTTTTTCCCAGCATCAGCAGTTTTTGGCACTTTTCAATAGAATCAAGTTCACACGCCTTCTTCTGACTGCACTGATCACCTTTACCAAGAAAGAGGTAATGGACAATCAGACATGTATATTCAGATGCTCTTCTTCCATATTAAATTATTTATTGTAGTTAAAGGCACATGTTTTGTTTTTGTTTTTTTTAATGGATCATTATCTTCTTAGTGTTCATGTGTGTGTTTGTTCATGGTTGTGTCTTTTTAACTTTTTAGACCAGCTCGGTGTGCGAGGCCCAAAAGCTCGTGGCTCAGGCAGCTGACCTCCTATCAGCTATTCATTCCAGTATTCAGCACGGCATCCAATCACAGAATGACACCACTAAAGGAGGTAAAACTAATAACCCTTTCATTGTGGACAAAAAGAACCACTAATACCCACTAACATCTGGCTTTTGTCTTTAATTTTAACTTAAATGTTTGGGTCAATCCTAGTGCCCACTGGAAGCGTGAAACAAAATAAACCTTAAGTGCTGTGGTACCAGAAAACAGAGCAGCGTCCTTCCTCTGGCTGTGAGACTCCTCAAGTCCTCTTCAGAACTTGATTTTTATCGCTCACCTGATGTGTATGAATTGGAACTGATCCAGTGTCGGGCATTAAGTGTGAATATAATAACTGCCGAGAAATGGCCAATCCTCTAGCAGATGGTGTTGTTTGCTAAAGCGGGTCATATGGAGTGTAAACTGAGACTGTTACATAACTAGCTGAAAACGCTTTGTGGTACAATCAACATTCACTTCCCTGTAAAATGACGCTGCAGTTTTAGTGGGTGTTTATCGGTTTCAGCTCTGAGCAGCTGCGATGGAAACATGACACCCTGGTCCTGGTTCTCCCCTTTTCGGGTGTGATGCTGTGACACTTTTTGAAGTTCAGAAGTGCCTTTCCATCCGTCTCTGTTCAAGGAGAGAGACTGAAGGAAAGGATATATAAAGCAACCGCTGTTACATCGTCACCTGCCTCAGTGTCGGTGCCCGATCTCTGCCAGCTGCCTGATCAGTATGGTGCATATGTTCCTCAGCCACTCGTCATCAGCTCTGAAAAAAGCGATGTGTATAGTTCATTATGTAATTGACTAAGATGTATTTTGGATGTGGTCTGATCAGGTACATGATCAACTGCTTTCTGCTGTTCCCTGATTTCCTGGTGGGTTGGTGACTTTAGATATGACACACAAGAAGAAAAATAAGAGAAGGAGGCAAACTCGTCCACTGGCAAGGAGAAATAAGTCATTAGTCTATTTTTAGACTATTTAAAAACCTGCACATGCGTGCTAATTTGGTGTAAAAATGGAATAACACACACAAATGCACCGATGTCGACACAATAGGTTCAAACACCAAAGCTGGTCAGTTTGGAAATTACTCAGAACAACTAAATTCTGCATATTGTTAACATTTTTGCTCTCCAGCCAACCAGTTTGGTACTCACGCTACATTTACCTTCTCCACCTCAGTGAATTTCCGGACACAGAGCTAAAAATCTGCAATTAATTTTTATCTTGCTTTATTACATTTAGCTGAGGCAGCCTCGAGGGGAAGATAACTTTATAATTACTAAATTAGACCTGTGTTAACCTTTCTTATTTTTACTCAGACCATCCCATCATGATGGGCTTTGAGCCCCTGGTAAACCAGAGATTGCTGCCGCCCACCTTTCCTCGCTACGCAAAGATCATTAAGAGGGAGGACATGGTGGCCTACTTTGGCAAACTCATAGAACGCATCAAGACCGTGTGTGACGTGATCAACACCACCAACCTGCATGGCATACTGGTAAACTCACACGTCCAGATTGCTGTTCCATATTGTTTATTCCCACTTTGCTTCATAATGTGGAATTTATGTACCACATGTTAAGCTGTTTATCACATCAATGATGAAGGAGAATTAATATTGTCTTTGTGCTCTTACCAGGACTTCTTCTGTGAGTTCAGTGAACAGTCTCCCTGTGTGCTCTCTAGATCTCTTCTCCAGGTGAGTTAATAATTAACATTGTCAAATCTGAAGAGTCACTGCTTTGCCTCCTGTTTTGGGAGTTTATATAAATAAATAAAACAATATAACTTCTGGAAGCGATAATATAATCTTTAGTAAAAACACATCTGTTTATGTACAAGAACTAAACAGATTGTCTTCCTACATCCAGACGACATTCTTGATAGATAATAAGAAAGTGTTTGGGACCCACCTGATGCAGGACATGATTAAAGATGCTCTGAGATACTTCGTCAGCCCGCCTGTCCTCTCCTACAAGTAAGTCTTGCGTTCGTTAAACACATTTTCAGTTCAACGGTTATTTTAGGGTTGATTTTGAGCCTTGTGTTGGACTGTCTGTGTTGATATAATATGCATACTCTCTTGAGTGAGCTTGTTTTGCCCAGAGATGTTGATTTTATGTATCTGTCTCTCTCCAGGTGTTGTCTTTTCAACAACCACCAGGCCAAGGACTACATTGACTCCTTTGTTACACACTGCTCCAGGGTATGTTACCTTTACTCTTCAGTTCATCTGCTGCATTCTCAAGCCTCGGTCGCTCATTCAACTTCAGGGGCCGCTTTCACTTGAGCCTAAGTGTTTCAGTAGTTTGGTTAAAGTTGAATAGTTTAGGAGGAACGCTGTATAATTGCATCCTAAAAGGACAGTTTGTTCAGAGGCTATTTTTAGCTCTGCTATTATAGGATCATTTTATGTTTCAACACTGAGATAATGGGCTGGTCTGTCATCAGTGACATGAATAGGCATGTAGTGAAGCTGTGTGTTTATTTATGTCTCGTTAATGCCCCCTTCAGCCGTTCTGCAGCCTGATCCAGATCCACGGACACAACCGGGCTCGACAGAGAGACAAGCTGGGTCACATTCTTGAAGAGTTTGCCACGCTGCAGGACGAGGTGAACAGCAGCTGTTTCCTTTTATTTGGCAATGATTCTTTCTTCTTCTCTGAAAGAAGTTATGAAATCACTCAGGTTTAACGGCACTGAACTTTTTTCATCGTCACTTTTCATCATGTATGCAAATATATAAACCCACAACAAATGTTTTTAAAGTACAAAGCCAACTTCTTTGTGGTTTTCTTTCAGCCACTCTGGGGGAAGTTGTGGTCTTATAATTTGTAAACCAACTATTTTTTGTGCTCTGCAGGCAGAGAAGGTGGATGCAGCCCTGCACAGCTTGCTGATGAAACTCGAGCCTCAGCGGCAGCATCTAGCCTGCCTCGGTACCTGGATCCTCTATCATAACCTGAGGATCATGATCCAGTACCTGCTGAGTGGCTTTGAACTGGAGCTGTACAGCATGCATGAATACTACTACATCTACTGGTGAGAGCAAACACATTGGTTTCTTTACTGGCTCTAACTGGCAGGCATCACACAATTAGATCCCTCTACAGTTGCACATTGGTTGATCTGTGAAGTAATATGTGTTTGGTTTTTTTGGCTGCAGGTACCTGTCAGAGTTCCTGTACGCATGGCTGATGTCCACCCTGAGCAGAGCCGACTCCTCTCAGATGGCAGAGGAGAGGATTCTGGAAGAGCAGCTGAAAGGACGCAGCAGCAAAAAGACCAAGAAGAAGAAAAAAGGTACGCTAGAATGTTGGCTTATGTGTTGATATGTGCCATAATAGCTTAAAAGGCTATATTAAAAAAGCTATAAAAGCTTTACTGCTCATCCTACTAACGTGATGCTTTGGTTCCCCCTACAGTTCGTCCTCTCAGCAAGGAGATTACCATGAGCCAGGCATACCAGAACATGTGCGCTGGCATGTACAAGGTAGGACATCAGTATAACTCGGCCTCTGACCCCTCTTCTCTGCTATTTATTACTCACACTGCAGTGTCGTTCTTCTTCTCTGCCTCCGTGTCTCTCCTCAGACCATGGTAGCTCTGGATATGGACGGGAAGGTGCGTAAGCCTCAGTTCGAGTTGGACAGCGAGCAGGTTCGCTATGAGCATCGTTTCGCCCCCTTCAACAGCGTGGTCACGCCGCCACCTGTGCACTACATCCAGTTCAAGGTACTAGAACAGACTCTCTGACACATTTTATCTTTACCATTTCTCCTTTTTATTGCCCTTTGTCTCACTTGCTCTCCAATTTTGCCGCTCTCTTCCGTCACCTCCAGGAGATGTCCGATCTGAAGAAGTACAATCCGCCGCCAGGCTCCGCTGACCTCTACATGGCCGCCAGCAAACACTTCCAGCAAGCCAAGCTCATCCTAGAAAATGTGCCCAGCCCAGACCCTGAGGTCAGGAAGTGTCAACTTTTGTAAAATAAATGCCAGACCAGTGTTTTAATGGATCCCACTGCTTTACCCACTAAGACCAGGCAGAGTAGTGGGTCTGATTTGAGGAAAGAAGCGGGATCCATCACGACATGCCAAACCCATCCTGCTTTTTATTGTTTTGTTTATATTCATAGTTTGTACTTTTTCTAATTGTTCTCAACTATAATTAACCAGCTTATGATTTTATTACAGGTTAACCGTATACTGAAGGTGGCCAAGCCTAACATTGTAGTCATGAAGCTCCTGGCTGGAGGGCACAAGAAGGAGACCAAGGTAACACGGCAAAACAACCTGTCTCTGTGGAATCAAAAGGATTGGACACGTTTATGTAGATATAGATTATTCTAATGTTGTGCTTTAAAAGTGGGTAATGCTTATATGATGGTGTTTAATGGACATGCATTGTGAAAGGCTTATCTTAATGTTGGTTACAGTCTTTTGCGACAGCTGTTCCACATATGGAAAACTTTGTTGGGAGTAAAATGCCAAATTTCTGCATCCCNNNNCCCCCCCCCCCCCCCCCCCCCAGGTGCTCCCAGAATTCGACTTTTCAGCTCACAAGTACTTCCCTGTCGTCAAGATCATCTGATTCTGCTCTGCTGCACGAGTTGATTCAAGAGTTTCGTCGCAAAGACCTTCAGCCATAAAGAACGTTCCCGCAGCTGAACAAGTGTGCAATGGCCCTGATCCAGTACATGTCTGAACAATGTGTCTGATACACCTAACTGTAAGGTTGTGTAAAGGTGTGTTTCATACACCCAATTTTTTTCTTTTTCTTCACCTGAATGAAAGATGTGACACGAGAAACCAGACCAGAGAACTCACAACTGGACCTTAATGAGTGACAATATATCCACATCTGCATCTGTGTATGTTTGCTTTGTGTGTGTATGTGTATGTGTGTGTGCGTGTGTGAGAGTCAGACACAAGTCGAGGTGCTTTTGAGTAAAGAACTGGCTAATTAAAATTTTTATATGCTGCCTCCACAGCAGCTGTGATGACAATGGGTGCATATCATTCAAACATATGAAATACACTTTCTATGTATTTATGTGCTCATCTGAATGAAAAATGTTGAGCCTGAAACAGACTACAGTATTGTGTCATACCTCGTACTGCACCAGTTTCATGTGTTGGAGACCTTAAATTCACAACTTTAAAGGAAGGATACTGTAGAGATGCTCTCCAGGCCTGTGAACCGTCTGCACTGCTTCAAAAACAAATACTACCAGCAACTCCAGAGGACTGAAAAAGCTACAGCCGTCACAAGAACACAATAAAACATGTCTTTCCTGTGGTATTATTATTCTGTCAGTGAATTAATTACTTGCTGGAAAAGAATTTCACATTTTCAGACAATAGGGCACAAAAAAAGTAAGGTGAAAAATCTTTTTATATTTGTATATTTTGATTTGGACCGGTAGATTTGGCACATAAAAAAAAACAACTTTAAAATGTGTAACAGTTTAGCAATTGCAACATACTGTGTCTTAAAAACACTGTTTAAAGTATGGAGGCCCATGGGCAACAATATTGAAAACATTTTTCCCACATATGTAGGTAAAAGTTGAGTCAAAAATGCAATAATCCAATAAGCATTTTCAGTCTCATAACTCATCCACATACTTAATAACTGTTTTATGTAACCTTTACTCCCCTTTATAGTGTTCAGTGTGTATTTGGAAAGTTATGACATTATTATGACCATCCATGTAATTTTCCCCTGCCATGTTTAATGTTTTTTAGAATTTATCACAAAATGGTTACACCAAACAACAAATCCCACATAAAAAACACACGTGTCCTCATTGTGGTAATAAAAACATTTTTTATTCTCTATATTCATCGATAAAGCCTATGATTATTAAAACCTTTCACAAATTTGTTCAGCAGTTCAAAATAAAATACAAATTCAAACACATGAAATCAACAAAAGAAAACAAGATCAAATTTATAAAAATCATTTCATATTCATTGTCATTTTCTCTCCAGGTACAGACCGCTAGTTCAGAAAATGTGACTTTTTACACGAATGAGCAGACAAAGCTCTGTGGCGAACTAAAGTCGGCAGTGTCAGACGACTACACTGAAAACAAATGACAGCAACTTTAAAAAATAAAATGACAGACTTAAAAATGTAAAAAAAAAAAAATCTGGAACAATATTTTCCTCAGCAAGATCAAAAGCACTCCTATTCCATGTCATTTCTTATAAATACCATGACTGGGCTAAAAATAAGTTATGGTGAAATTCTGTTTTTCATTTCATCTTCCTCAAATGAAAAGTCACCAGATTGAGGACTTTGCACTGAAACGTTTTTTCCCCTCGATTACCTTAAAGACTCTTCAATACAACAAACGTGGTCAAGCATTTTGTAAACCTACAAAAGTTGTTCCTTGTTCCAATACATTAAACAACACTTGTATAAGGAAACATAATGGATGAGTGTACTACACCAACTTCTTTCTTCTTTCTCCAACAAATTAATTTCATTTTGATAGTTCAATCAAAAAAACACAAGAAAAAGCTTTGATGACGTGTTTTTGTAACTTTGAAGCCATAAATGAAAATCTTAAGAGTTGAGGGGAAATCGAAACTGTATCTCTGTATATTCTTCTTTCTTGATATAATATATGCTGTTATTTAGTCAAAATCAGGTTTTATTTTTGCCTGAACCTTTGCATCAACTCATCATGTGCAATCCATCATATGTTGGGAAGCCTCAGGAACAGAAGCAGCTTCAGCCTGAACTTGCAACAGTGGGGCTGAAGACGTTGGAAATAAAACTGAGGTGGGGATTTTTCAGCGATCAAATTTCAGCACTCTCCTGCAAACCCCATCTTAGTACCAGCCAGGTGCCGAGTATAATACCCCCATTGTGTTCTCACCACTTACTGTGGTTACTCAGATTCAGATAAGCAAACAAGGGGAGAGAGCCGTCGACTATGTGATTCAGGATATTTGGATGAGATGTCAAAGCATTATGGAAATTACAGCAATACAACTATAACATAAAAGGATTAACTGTGGTTATTTAGTCAAAGTCACCACTTTTAGTTAAGTACCTGGAAACCTACCTGGAGTACCTGGAAACCTAAATACATCATATGTCCTGTATTCACAACACAAGGCAACAAAAGATCCCATCTCTAAATCTAACTTTGTTATTTCTGATGCCTAATGTTAGTTCACGTTTGCGCTCATCCATACAATGTCCAGTCCAGTTCAGCTTTAAGGTGAATGGACTAAAACATGTTAGCACAGCTGCTGACTAGTTCACATCTACTGGATTTAGAGGAGCCCTCAAGCACCACACGCTGTTCCTGCTTCAAGGAAACGTCCTTCATAATGTTACAGCCACTCTCAAAAAGTCTCCACAGAATATACAGTTCATCCACTTCAGCAGACCAGAGACAGTATCCACAAAGTGATGTCACAGCAGGTCCGGTAAACATGTAACATGGCTCTACATCCAACCTCTACTGTAAAGCAGGGGACACTGGTGTACACAAAATGGATAAGGCATGCGTCAAAATAAAACAAGACTGTCAATCAGTATAGATCCTCCAGATGTTCCAAACTCTTCCCTAATCTAAAATAGGTTTTCTGTCTACTGGTGCGTCACGTGGATCTGACGCTTCAGGAATGATTTCTCGTTGATCAAAAATGTTTATTTGCATCAATTATGATATAGTTTGTTTAAAGCTGACAAAGATATGAAGCCAAACTTACTTTTCTAAGCTTTCTTGGCTACATGATAATCAGAAGAATCTGTCATGGGTTTCCCAATCAACATCAAATTGTCTGTAAAGGACCTCAGCATATTTTCTTCCTTCACTGCATTTATGGGAAGCTTCATTTGCATTAACTGGTCACTGATCTGAAGTCAGCATTCTTTCTTGGAGAGCCTCTGTACAGGAGCAACTTGAGGCGCTGGTTAAGATGCTGTTGATACTGTAAGAGAGAGGAGGTCTGTGTTGCAGAGCCCTCTGATGGATGAGTTCTGTCACTGGGATCATATTTGACACTTCATAACCCTATAAGGGTCTGCACTTATATTTCATTCAAGTTACAATCATTAAAGAGTGAACATAAACAAAACTTCTAATCACATAAATAAAATCTGCTGAATTCCAGGCATGTTGACATGTAGAGATGAAGCGTAGGTGATATGAGAGTACTTGGAAGTACTGGGTGCTTTGTGTCACCTAAACATACCAAAATGATGACCATGATAACAACATCTCACGGCTGTATGTGTACAGTAAAATGCATGTAAACGGAAATCATGAGACTACACACTTAGCAGATATTTGCATTTTCAGACTCTTTCAGAATATTGTGCACTGAATATGACGTTTTATATATTCTCAGAATAACACAGAAAACCTGATGTTTGCAAAGGATCTGACTACATGTAATGAGATCAAATGTACAGAACGGAATCAAGATCACAAAAGACATTCCAGGCAGCAAATGCTTATGACATTAACCACCGGACCAAATGTCATAAGTCTGTCTTGTTGTTGAACTCCCATCTTTGTTTGTTTTGTGTTCAGTGTGTCTGGAGAGCTGCATTAAAACCTGTTGTGCTGAGGTGTCTAACAGGCTCTGGGCTCCTTTTTCAACTCCAGCCCTGCATGAAAAATTCACTTTTGCATTAATAACAAGCATCTGTTTATATTTCCTCTTGATGAAGCTACACACTGCCTACAGCATAGTCAAGGTGTATCAGATAGACAAACATTCAAGATGGACATGACCTAAACACTATTCAATACTTTATCTCATGGCAGCATGTTATGAAAGTACAGACAAATATGTAAATTACAAACAAGGACACTCGCTATATTGTTCCATCTGTATATTTTTAATTGAATCAATCGTCTGTGTGGACTTTATAAAGTGATTTCATCATACTGTATTGTTGATTTAGTGTCATGTAGCTACGGTGCAGATAGACCTGCAGGCTTTTACAAATCAGATGTATCTTTGCACACAGTTGCCATGAAATAAACACTGACAAACCTCAGACAATAGCTTAAAACTTCACTGAAAAAACGTCCGAGCTACAACCATGACAGTGTGTGAATGTCAGTGAGGCAGGTGCTATTGTGTGTTTGGGTGCGTACCTTAGACTTGAGCAAGTTCAGCTTGTTTGTCTGCTTCAAACTCTCCTTCGTTCTCATCATCCCCATTATAGTTAGCCAGCTCCTGCTCCAAGTCTATCAGAAGGCACAATGTGGTTATTAATATCAACCACATGCAAATCTTTTCTTTAGTAAAGCATTTGTTAATTACTATTCCTCTTTTCAAATTTTAACTCAGCACCGTTGATAAACCAAAAAGTGGAACTGATTCAGTTTTATTCTATACAGACATACATACCTAAACTTTCTGCCCGTTTGTTTTGCTGTTGTCTCTCCTCATCGACTCCACCCTCTCCTTGATCTTCTGCATCATAGTCTTCTGGCTCCTCAGTCCTCTGACCAGCAGGAGTCTCATCAGCCTTCACCTTGCCAGCCAGCATGCCTTCCATCCCAGGGTCTGCATTTGGCAGCAGGACCACATTGTTGTTTCATAATTAAAACATTCACAATCTTTTCACTGAGAATATCTGGATAGAATTAGCCAACTAGTTCACAGGAAACACTTTCTATTGGCCACAATTAAGACCTCAAACCAGCGGTAGCAATAAGATGTGAAAACACAAGTATGCATGTATTAAATGTGTTTGATTTTGCGAAACATAAAAGTGTGATTCTTTACCTTCTGCCTGGGCGCCTTCTTCATGCACATCCATCAGCTCCATGTCTTTATCGTCAGTCAGATTATTCTTCACAAGTTTGCTGGTCTCTTCTTCACCCTCGTCTGTTGTTACAGGTCCCACTGGTGGTGGCAAAATGTCCTGCTTGACTGCAGCAGCTGAGGGACTCGACTGGAACTGGACCTCAGAGAAATCCTTAGCTGGACTCAGGTCTGCTGGGGCATCTGGACCTGTGAAATAACAAGGTAGAAAGCAAGGGAAAAATGGGAGTGCACATTTGTTATTCAAGTTTGAATTTAAGATATGTACAGATCAGTAAAATTAAGGGAGACTGATCCACCAGGTCATCCATGTCTTTTACCTTTTTCCTCAATGATCTCATTGGTCAGTAGTTCAGGTGGTTCATTTGCTTTGGACTGAGAGGTGCTCGGCGTGTGGCTTACAGCAGTTGCCGTCTTAACTACATCGTCCACAGTCATGACTGGTCCGTCCCCTTTTAGTGCTCCATTCCCTGCAGTGTCCTGCTGAGAAATTGATGCATCATATACAACATTACTATTACTACACCATCAGGGACAGTCACTTTTTAAACAAGCCTGCTACTTCAGTTGACACCAATCTGGTGGAATAACTTGGAGTAGCTCTGGTTTTACTCCTCCTTGAACTGGCACCTTATCGTGGTGGAGGGGTTTTAGCACCTGAATGATCCTAGGAGCCATGTTGTCCGGGGCTTAATGCCCCTGATAGGGTCTCCCAACAGGTCCTAGGTGACGGGTCAGACCAAGATCGGTTCCAAAGCCCCTAATGAACAGAAAAACAACAAGGAAGTGTGCGTTGCCCATAATGGCGTCACCGGGGCCCCACCCTGGAGCCAGGCCTGGGGTTGGGGCTTGCAGGCGAGCGCCTGGTGGCCGGGTCTTTGCCCACGGGACCCAGTCGGGCGCAGCCCGAACGAGCGACGTGGGCCCGCCCTCCAG
>CAEMYA010000181.1:914650-928562 GCA_903131615.1 Diplodus sargus | reverse complement strand
ACGAGCGACGTGGGCCCGCCCTCCAGTAGGCTCACCACCCGCAGGAGGGTTCAGAAGGGGCCGGTGCAGTGTGATTCCGATGGCAGTCGTGGGCGGGGGCCCCGACAACCCAATCCTAGCCATGGGGACATGGAATGTCACCTCGCTGGGGGGAAAAGAGCCTGATCTAGTACGGGAGGTTGAGCGGGCTCACCTCCACGCACAGTCTGGGCTCTGGAACCCAACTCCTTGATAGAGGCTGGACTCTCTTCTATTCTGGAGTTGCCCGCGGTGAGAGGCGGCGAGCTGGTGTGGGCTTGCTTATAGCTCCCAGCTCAGCCGACAGTGTTACCTGGAGGGGTGTGATTGGGAGGAACGGCCTCCCCGATCTGAACCCAAGCGGCGTTTTGTTACTGGACTTCTGTGCTAGTCACAGTTTGTCCATAACACTATGTTCAAGCATAAGGGTGTCCATATGTGCACTTGGCACCATGATGCCCTAGGACGGAGGTCAGTGATCGACTTTGTAGTCATGTCATCTAACCTCTGGCCGTATGTCTTGGACACTTGGGTGAAGAGAGGGGCTGAGCTGTCAACTGATCACCACCTGGTGGTGAGTTGGATCCGCTGGCAGGGGAGGGAGCTTGACAGACCTGGCAGACCCAAACACATCATGAGTCTGCTGGGAACATCTGGTGGAACCCTCTGTCAGGAAGGTCCTCAACTCCACCTCCGGGAGAGCTTTGACCAGATCCCAAGGGAGGCTGGGGACATTGAGTGCAAATGGTCTCCGGTGCCTGTCGTGGCGGCAATCCCCAACCCAGTGGTGGACTCCTAAAGTAAGGGATGCTGTCAAGCTGAAGAAGGAGTCCTGTCGAGCCTGGTTGTCTTGGGGCAGCTGATAGGTACCTGCAGGCCAAGCGTGCGGCAGCACAGGCGGTCGCGTAAGCAAAATTTCGGGGAAGCTATGGAGGAGGACTATCGGTCGGCCTCGAAGAACCATCCCGTGCCTCAGGAGGAGAAGCAGTCCTCCACCAACACTTGTTTACAGTGGAGGTGGGGAGCTGTTGACCTCGACTGGGGACATTGCCAGGCGGTGGAAGGAATACTTCAAGGATCTCCTCAATCCCACTGACACGCCTTCCATTGAGAAAGTAGAGGCTGGGGACTCAGAGGTTGACTCATTCATCACTCAAGCCAAAGTCACTGAGGTGGTCCAGAAGCTCCTCAGTGCCAAGGCACCGTGGGTGGATGAGATCCGCCCTGAGTACCTCAAGTCTCTGGATGTTGTGGGGCTGTCTTGGCTGACACGTCTCTGCAGCATCGCGTAGCAGTCGGGGACAGCGCCTCTGGACTGGGGTGGTGGTCCCCCTCTTCAAAAAGGGGGACCGGAGGGTGTGTTCCAACTATCGGGGATCACACTCCTCAGCCTCCCTGGAAAGTCTATTCCAGGGTACTGGAGAGGAGAATTCGGCCGATAGTCGAATCTCGGATTCAGGAGGAACAATGCTATTTTCGTCCTGGCGGAGGAACACTGGACCAGCTCTATACCCTCCGCAGGGTGCTGGAGGGTTCATGGGAGTTTGCCCAACCAGTCCACATGTGTTTTGTGGACTTGGAGAAAGCATTCGACCGTGTCCCTCGGTGCATTCTGTGGGAGGTGCTCCAGGAGTACGGGGTCGGAGGCCCAGTTTAAGTATCTTGGGGTCTTGTTCACGAGGGAGGGAAGGATGGAGCGTGAGATTGACAGGCGGATCGGTGCAGCGGCTGCAGTAATGCGGTCGTTGTATCGGTCTGTCGTGGTGAAGAGAGAGCTGAGCCGAAAGGCAAAGCTCTTGATTTACCGGTCAATCTACGTTTCTACCCTCACCTACGGCCATGAACTTCTGGTCATGACTGAAAGAATAAGATCCCGGATACAAGCGGCCGAAATGAGTTTCCTCTGCAGGGTGGCGGGGCGCTCCCTAAGAGATAGGGTGAGGAGGAGGAGGAGGAACTCGGAGTAGAGCCGCTGTTCCTCCACATCGAGAGGAGCCAGCTGAGGTGGCTCGGGCATCTGTTTCAGATGCCCCCGGGACACCTCCCACGGGATGTGTTCCTGGCATGTCCCGCCGGGAGGAGACCCCAAGGAAGACCCAGGACACGCTGGAGAGACTATGTTGCTCGGCTGGCCTGGGAACGCCTTGGGATCCTCCCGGAAGAGCTGGAGGAAGTGTCCGGGGAGAGGGAAGTCTGGGTGTCCCTACTTAGGCAGCTGCCCCCACGACCCAGCCCAGGATAACATGGAAGAAGATGGATGGATGGAGTCAATGTACCTTTGAGGAGACAGCTGGAGGAGGGACGAGCTTCTCCATTTTCTTCTGAAGTTCAAGTTTAATAGCAGCCACTCTCTCATCACACAACTCCTTCTGGGACAGGACCTGGGAGTGACAATGGGTCCTACAGAGGTATACAAACACACACAGTCTCATATATATTCTCTACACTGAGGCAATTCATGATGGCAATGCCAGTTCACATATATATGATATATATGACGTTGTAGTGATGTGGCTGCAGTCTTTTTCTTACATGTCATATGTGAGTTTGTTGTCAAGGGTTTTGATGTTGCCTTGGCAACTCTGCAGCGCCTTCTGAACCTTGCTCAAGTCATCGTTTAGCTGATTCAGCTGACCTACAGCAGACGCACAAAACATTAAGAGCTACATAATAACTGAGTTATTTTATTTTCTACAGAGAATTTGATTGGCTGTCAATGCAATTGACTTTTCAGACATGGAGGTTAAATGTCAAATTTGTCACCTTTGAGCTCCTGTATGGTTTTGGTGCTGGAGGAAATGTTCTGCTGCAGTGTGCCCTGGAAGAAAAAACACAACGTCTCTTAATGTCACACACAGTGTGTGTCCTCTTTTCAGGTTTGTAAAGTGTGAACCAGGAAGGAAGAGGTCAAAGAGGTGCTTTCACTGCCTCCAAATTGCTCTGCAGTTTACAGAGAGCAGTTACATGTGTCACTTGTTCCCAGTGTCGTTTTATTTTCTTTACCTTCTCTTGGTTGCAGTTGTCCTGGGCACTTTCCAGTTGTCTCTTGTAGAGGGTTTCCATGTGGCTTATCTGCTCCTTCTGTCGCATGATCTCCTCCTGGAACCCAGTATTCTTCAACTCAACTACTCCTCGTTCTGCTGCTCCACGTCGCACCTGGCCTTCCAACTCATACAGCTTCGTCTATATCAAACACACAAAGAGATTTGTCCGTTTGTTTTGTTTATTCATAACATTTAGATAGAGGGGGACGTAACTACAAGAGTCGTACAGGAAGAAAAAACACTGGGTATTGATAGAAACTCATTTGATAATGACAAAATATAAATGCATACTGTCTGTGTTTCATGTTTATTCTTAATTCCACTTAGCCCCAAGACCAGTGGTGCCCAAACGTGACCAAAACAAAAATGTCATGGTGGGCCTCAGGTGCAATTATGCGCCTGCATGGATATCAAATAAAAGTCACATGAAATGTGTTGCATTATTTTTCCTGACTCAAAGATATTCACAAAACAAATCGTCAGATATGTGACAGAATAAAAAAATCACATGAAACACTAAAGTATCCCGATATCCCTATTATTCTAGTCTTTCTGCACAAAATTTCACTGCCATGCTCAGATTATAAAATAATTCATAGTCCCACACATTAACAAAGCCTTTATCTCACAAAAAAAGATTTATATGGTTTCAAATAATATTTTTGGTAATGTTTTTGCTAGAAACATCTGCAGGCCAAAGTGAACCTTTATGGCTGCCTTATCCCTGCCCTGCACAATAAAAACAGATCAGAACCGATAGCACAGTTTTTCTACACAACAGAAGAAATGTTTGATTAGCCTTAAGTGTATTACATAACATCACAAGCAAAAACTGGAGACCAAATGAGGAACCGATGAGGTTTACTTCTGCAGAAGAGAATCATGTATCGGTGTTGCAGATCAGCACCGACAAAGTCAGGAAATAACAACTAATTTTTCAAGAATTATACAACATTTAAATTGAAAATGCATCAGGGTTAGGCACATGCTGGAAGCTCAGGGTTTTATTGGAGGATTTAGGGTTGCACTTCACTATGGTTATAACAAGCACAGAAACACACACACACACACACACACACACACACACATTTAGACATAGAGATTAACCTACCTGTAGCTCCAGGTTGCGGGAGCTGGACACCCAGTAGTTAAAGCCCAGAACCAGGATGCAAGCGATTAGAGCGCCAATCATCAGAGGGGGTGATCTTCCTCCACGACGGCCATTTCCCAGCCCACCCATAGCTGTCTAGAAACTGGACACACACAAACCACAGCCAGGGTGAGAACTGTGAGCCCTCTGTGAGCTCTGAATTACACTTTCAACTTGGTCGGCAGACATGAGGTTAATTCTTGCTGATGTCATGAGTAAGGTCATGTAAGGAGTGTTTTTGATTAAGGAAGTTGATTATTAACAAACAAAAAGCTCACTGTCAGGCTGGCAAGTAACAGTGGGATACTACCAAGTCACACCAAGCTCATGTCAAAAAACAAATACAGGAAATGTCTGAACATATAGAGATGCACATTTTACATACAAACATTGTACAGTCTATACTCAACACAATGGAACAGTAAGAAGATCTCAGTTTTTTCCCAACAATGCTGACTCAATTAAAATGTCTGCAGGTTGCTGGGAAAGGACACGTTCCCAGGGACCCATGGGTGCCAAAACACAACAGCTCTTCACACATACACAGACAACATACTCTGACTTCACTGCACAGTATCAGGTTGTCTGGTGGTGACTGTGTATACTTTCCATGTCACTAAAATGCCCAACCCTGCCTTTCCCTGCATGGGTCCCTCCCACCATGCAAATGATCCATGAAAAAAAAAATGTAAATAAGTCACTAAAATGACTGATTTCTCACAGACTAAAATAATAACAGACACCATTATAGAATCCTCAAACACTGGCTATAAATGACCACATAACCATAAATATATTGAGGTAAGTGTCATATCTGGGATCAGCTGTGATTTCACTCATGAGAAAGAGGTGGCTGGATTTAGCTATCGAACGATGCTGTTGCGATTAAATGTCGACGACTCCCAGTCAGACAGCAGCAGTAACGTTAGCGTGGCCGAAGGGAGTCACCTCAGTCCAAGATTACCACCGAGCACTGGGATGGGACGAAGGAAATGTTGGTGTTGGTGTGTGTGCCACCAAATCACAGCACAGGCCCGACAGCAGCAGGTTAGACGTGTTTTGCAGCCCCAGGGCCGAGCCTTCTTTTCTAATGCCACAATTACAATTAAACAGCAAGCCAAAAGGTCCCTCGTATGATCGATAAGATGATTTTGGGTCAGGAGTGAGCTAGTGCCGCTAAAGCTGGTGATAACGGTCATCACAGACTTACTAGATTTGTAGAGGACATATGTAAGAGTCTTATCTATATAAAATAACAACCAGGCGAATAAAAGGATAAGAAACTAAGCAACATTTAGCCATTCAAGTCGAAACACAACCACCGTTGTGATTCTACGTTGCAAGCTAACGTTTGGCGTCGTTAGCATTTAGCTAACGCTATTAGCTAGACTATCTACTTACCCAGTAGACTCAAGAGTCACGAAACAGGAACTGAATGTTGTGCCCAGAAGATGCGGTGATACTTGTGGTGATATATTTCACTATCTGGTCGCGTTTGTTGGATAATTAACAGCGCATTTCTGTCAAGGTGTTAGCACGTCTTCATTATTTCCATACAAACAGTAGACTCGCTCTGTGTTGTGCCTGGGTCGGATGCCGCCTTCGCTCGCTGTAAGAAAAAAATAGATTTTGGTGTAAACCATCATTTCAGTGATGAAATAACAGAAAAGGTACATCTAATGTACAGAGCGCTTCTGTAAGATTCATTTGTAGATTGAAATGACATAATGAGATTTTACTACCGTCGATATTACTATTTTAATGTCAAAGCATTTGATTGTCCGACCATCTGATTACGGAATTTCATAGTTTACAGAGAGCACTTGAAGGCATCATGGCCAACTGTTTAAGACAGGCCCAGTTTACCTGAAAATGTTTGGACTTAATTATTACATTAAAATGGAATAAAATAAAAACAAATAATTACATACATTTGAAATATATTTTCTATTTAATTGTTTTTTGTTTTTTTTTAAATACAGAAATTAATAATAAATAACAATCAACTGTTAGGTAATTCCTGTTAAAATAGTTGCCCAGACTAATTTTATTATAATAAAAACGTTTTTGATTCAACAACGTAAGATCTAAAGCGGATAATTATGTGTCATATGTACTCCTGCATCACTATTGAGTAATTTATGAGCTGATGAATTTTTCATACATGAGGAAAATTACTTTTTTAATCCAGTTATCGTTGTAAACACACAATTACAAAATATACAAAAGACAATTGGTGACTACAAACAAGTCTTGTCATCCCAAACACAAAATTTCCAACAAAAAATAAGTTAGGTTGCTGATATCTTCCCATTGAAAGCATGAATCAGTCACTTTGTTTTTATCTCAGCTTTTTTTCCTTTTCTTTTTTAAATGTATCAATTATCATGGTCAAATATTCAGACAACAATGAATTTCCACATGTATCGTTTGCGCTTGTCCTTCGTCACTGCAGGTGCATCATCTGTTTCAACACACTATAGCGTCAAAAATAGATTATAAAAAGGTTTGGATGTGTACAAATAGGTTAAGGCTTTGGACGAGAAGCATCCCTCCACAGTTAGTGATCTCTTTCAGGGAATAATCCAGTCCCAGAGAGCAGCTGAGATACAGTATGAAACCCCTCCCTCTGAGTTTTTCCTTTCACTTTCATTCATTTCCTGATTGTGTGTTCATATCGCTGATACAGCAACTTCCTCTTCATTTCCTGAGATATCGTATGCTCCTTTGCACTCGTAGTTTTTCTCACTTGGACATGAATTGTGAGTCCTTGTTCCCATTTCCTGCATGTACTACGTTTCCCTCCATGTCTTCTGTTTATCAAACATCTTCGAATATGCCTGCCCGAGGATGTGAAAGAGACAGGTAGCGCCCTCCTGTGGATCTGCAGTGTCAAACACAGACAGAGTAAATGATGAAGGACTTTTTTTCTGTTCTGTTATTTAGCTCCAATTAAACACTACGTTCAAATGATTTCCGAAAAAGTTCTATACCTCCTGTTTGGTGAATCCTCATCACTGGAATTGTCTTGCAGTAAGCCTCTCTGCTGCTCCTCTGTGTCTCTGTCTCTTCTGTTGAATGTGATAACTGAAAGATTGAGAGCAATGTATATACAGCATACTGTTAACACGCAGACCTCTTCCATCTATATCCATGAGGGTAGGGTTTTAAGTTGACAGAAATAGTCTATTGGTTCTTAGTTTGTTGGCAAAACACACAGAAATTCCCACTATCTCTAGCTAGACTCTTACAGTACAACTAAAAGGTGTTTTTTGACGTTTGACTTTACATGTGGGATAACCTGCCTTAACTCCAGTGCCTTATCCTGAAGAAAAACTACAAACACGTTTCTGTGGGAGTCAACAGGTGGTGTATATTCCAACATGACCCCCACCTGACTCACAGTAGAGTCTTTATCTATCTTTCATGGGTGGCAGATGTTTAGTTTCCTGCACTGGGCAGCGAGCCCACTGGTCACATACCTCTAAGCAAACACTTAAAGCTGATACGATGTGCATAAATTTAAATAAAATCCAAGTCATCCACCCAGACCCTGTTTGAAATGGCTTAGTTTCAGTCGGGTGTGAACACAAAATATTTAATTCCATGTTTCTTCAAGCTTTCTTTAAATCCTACCACTGTTTTTGATTTCTGTGACAGGGCTGCCCTGGCTATCCTTTATCTCAGTGTAACCATCTCTGGTCCGTCCAGTGGCACCCTGGACTCCATATCGCTCCCTCCAATCCTGAAACAGAAAACCACAAAGTGGCACTTAACGCAAGCCAGTCGAACCAGTGAGCCAGCAGGCCGGGTAGAAAATGGCAAGAGACTGATAGATGATTTGATCAGATAAAATGCTCTAACCCATCTTCGATTTTCTCCATTCTCGGCTTTCTGTCTTTTTCTTCTCTCTACAAAAGTGAACATAATTATATAGTTCAGATGCACAACAGATTAGTTTGTACTGAGGTAAAAGACATGAATAGTAAAAGTAACGATTAAGTTCACAAGAAACAAGAGAGGAGAAATAATTAAACCAGGTGTACACAAACACTTCATTAGACATAATAAGTGATTGAATATGTGATGAAGTCACCTCTTCTGATGAGTTCCCTGCCTTCATTCTCGAGGTCAGAGGTCAAGTCTCCATCAGTGATGTACTGAGGAAAGCCCAGGAGATTCAAACAGCGAGAGCCCAGGCTACACACACACACACACACACACACACACACACACACAAAAATGCAATATATTAATGGCACATATTGATGATTAACAACCGTAACACAGAGATGAGGCCGTGTTAAGTTATTTTACTGTTGATAATGGATTTTTGAGGCCAATACTGATTAAAATATTGGGAGTTTAGAAAATCCAATAATGACATATTGACTGATAGTTAACTTTTAGAACACTCTAAACACTCTAGCTGAAAATAAAAGGTCTGAGGTTAGTTTAGGTGACAACCTTGCAAACTTTGGGCTAACACATAAGCCTCAGGCTAGAGTCTGAGTTGGTCACCTTGGAATGTCTAAAAAAAGCATTTGGCCCCAGGTGCGTGAAGTGCTGCGTGACAAGCCCGTTCAATGGCTTACCTGTAAAAAGTGGCAAAGCAGAGAAGCAACACCAACATGGGATAGTAGATGTAGAAGCCATCAGATATGAAAGACAGCACACGCATAGAGCCCATGATCTGACAGAGCGAGAAAGAGGCACATTGCTTCAGTTGGTCGGAGCAGCAGCAGAGTTTGACATTTCTGCAGTTCTAGTTTAAGCGTGCATTAGTATGTCTTTGTATGTATATTGGTATGTGCATGTTGACGTGGGACCCACAGAGGTGTAGGACGTCTGTATTCTGTCCTGGTGTGAGATGGTGGAGTCCATGTGAATCAGGCCCAGGAAGTTTAAACACAGAGGCGGGGTCAGCCGGCAAAACAACCTGAGAGGCAAAACAACAAAAGAGAAGCAACCTGATGTCAAAAAGCAGAGTGAGAAATCCAGACTGAACAGCGCTCGCTCTTTTCGAACTGTGTCCTACAATAAAGTTTGCTGTAAAACCTTCACCTGATGTAAACAGGTGTTTCAAGATGATGTACCCCTAATGTGACATAAACATGAGGACTTGAAGAGGAACGTACATGCCGCTGAACTGCAGGCTGTAAGCGTCAGTCTGGTGATGAGGCACCAGGTAATAGTAGTTGAAAAATCGGATCCTGAACACTGTGGAGTAGACGCAGACACACAGGAAGAGGATGCTGACAAAGCACACCATCTGGTGGAGAGAAACAGAACAGAAAGAGGAGGCAGGTCAGCTCGTTCAGTACAGTGTTGGAAGGATTAGATAACAGCTATGGGGTTTGTTTTTGCAGGCTCTGGACGGTGTGTGTTTTTGTTTTTATCCCGTGTGTTTTTGCTTAATGAACCTTCGGTTTGTTGCGCAGTTCCGTGCGCCTCGCCACAAAACGTGCCTACCTCGATACAAATGTAGTTGTGGTGTTTCTCAGCCTTGTCAACAAACACGGCGAACAGGGACAGGACGGGGTGCGTGCTGAAGAAGGTGCACTCGGACCAGACGACTGCTGCCGAGAGGAGACACAGGAGAACTGCCAGCAGCCTGTAGAAACTCTGCCGGAACACACACTCCCAGTACCACTCTGAGGAGACGACACACACAAACACACATATCCATGCATGAGTACACAAGCAGGAGGTGCAATTACAATTACAAGTACATGGCAATTTTTGTGACAAGTAAAGTTATCGAGTGGACTACAAAAAAAAATGTAATTTAATCTTAATACTTCTGGATTATATTTTGAAAATATTGCACATGATACTAGAAAAAAATGGACGCAGCTCCCAAAATATAATTCTCACAAATACTTATTTTCTTTTTTCGACATTTCATTCACGCAAAATTTTACATGCAAATAAAAATACATTTTCAAATTCAGCATTTGCAGTTGATCAACTCAAATTGCCTCTATGAAAACAGCACGGGTGATTTTCATTTTTTTTTTTAGTCGACATGTGCAAGGGTATTTTTAAAAACAGAATTTTTTTTCCCTCCTCAGGTTTCAAAGAAATTCCCGTCCTCGCCAACGGTATGAAAATGTAACACCAGGCAAAAGCAACAGGTGGCAATATAACTTCTACCATAAGGCCACGTTGGCCAATCAGAAGCCTGCCAAACACCATGGTTTTCAAGTCAGTAAATCAAGTCTCAGTGATTTTTAATACCAACTGGACTCACCGACAGTAGGAGTGTAAAAGAACCTGCGGATCCAGCCGTCGTGGTGTGCTGAGGGGAAGCTGTGGGTCAGCTGTCGGACCGGGCTGGTCTGGCTTTTGGCGACATCCTCTCGATGAAAAGCCTCGTCTGTCAGGATCGACCACTGGACCTGAGTCTGAGCGTGTCTGTGCACTGCAGAGATGACCTGCAACACACGTACAGTCAGCAGGGTCAGAGTTTTGCATTGTTTCCATTAAAATCTCAGTGCAGTGATATTTGCAATTACTTTTTTATGAAGATTAATGAGGCTTCTTTTTGAGGGAATGACGTTTTGTTCACCACCAGGGCTCTCCACATGTCTCCCCATATCCTCTTGGTAGTCAGCGGGACACTGAAATGAGACGACACTCAAATGAAGAAGAACCTGACTGTAAAAACTGTAAATGCAACAATAAACTTGTTGGATATTAACTTTTATTTCACTGCCTAGAGATTTTTTTATAGGATGAACAAATCATGTGACGTGTCTCTCACCTTTGTCAAAATGGTGTCCACACACTTCCTCAGATGGTGGTTGTACCTGACGGATGCGTTGACACCCGCCACGTCCTGATAATGTGAATTGTAAAAGTTTATTTTTATACATAGCAAAGTCTGTTCTAGGAATCTATTCTCTTCCAGCACAGGAGAGTTCATAAGTCCTCACCTCCATAACATCTGCTAGGTTCTCCTCAGCCTCCACCTTCTCAGTAGCCATTTTCGCTACCTTGAAGTAGGTCTTGGCCAGCAGGTAACCGTGTGAAGATGACAGCCAATAAGAACGAGGGATCTCCACCAGGCCGTAGCCTAGCAACAGCACCAGAAGAAAGAGGCCCCAGGTGTTGGCAGCTGTAATGCCGATGGTCTGGAGCTCCCTCCTGCGCGAGTTTTACAAAGGCAGACAACTCGATTAACTGACATAGTTTCTTTTAGCATTGTTTAGTCAGATTTTTTCTGATTTGAGGGGACGTTTGATTTACCATGAGAGCTGCCATGAAGGGTGAGCAGCCACATAGATGAGCAGGGAGATGAAGATGAGGAGGTAAGTGCCATAATAGATTGCATTTTCAATGAGAGCCGTTTTCATCTTCCCGACTCTGGAGAACGCTGCCGACCGAGCATAAGACTGCATGAAGGGCAACAGCAGCCTGCAAAGATACACACACAGACACACAACAGAAAGAGTCAATGTACCAAACTATCATTGTGCTTATATCAAAAGGTGGAACATACAGAAGTTAAAGTGTGTGTGCTAAGATCTTACCAAGTAAGAAACTGGGAAGTCCAGTACACAACTCTCCAGAACACTGGTAGGATGCCATCGGGGATATAACTCCATGGTTTCTCACAAGCCTTTGGCTCACTGTAACACACACACAGAAGAACGTGACATAAATATAATCATAAAGTGTCATTCAACAAGTTAAACTGCAGTGATGTGCACAGCACCTGTTTGGATACGAACACTTGGCGCCAGCGAAGTCAGAAATGTTCAAATCCTAAACTCAGTCTTAATAAAACTGACTATTTCTGTAATATCGAGTATCAGTAAACACAGTCGATTCCAGATTACACAGGGGAGGCAGTTTATAGAAAGATACGCTCACAGTTCACTTCATTATACAACAGCTCATGTTCATAGATGACATCATGTTTTTCACTTTTATTCTGGTCAAGTTTAACCTCAGACGTCGGGCAATCGATACCTTGAGTTTGAGCATTGGTATCAGGGTAATGTATGTACATAACTCAACAAAATATAAAACAAATGTCCGGTCATTTTTACACTTTTAAATGCAGAATTCCGAGATATCATGTCTTTGAATCAGCAGCCCTCTGACAGCGTCAAAAACACTGAACATTAAAATCTTCATAAAAGGCAGAATTCATGACGATGACATGTTGTATTGGATTAGAATACATTGTGAAGGTGTGTCTGATGAAACGAGTCCACCAAAAGTGTGTTTCTGTTGACTTTTATAAATATTATCTTTCAATGCTGTGAGCACCATAAATGGAATTTCATTCAACTTCACTGTATTTAGGTGGAGGCAGAAACTTCACGTGATTATCTCAGACAAATCGCACCAATATCATTTACATGGCTACCAAAGGAGACAAGTGAGCGAACCAGCCCTTTAAGTCAATACCGTGTGCTGATTGTTATCAAACCCAGCTTGAAAGTTCAGAATCTATTGACCCTTTTTATGAGCACTACTATAATTAAACAGAGCAGGTAAGGTCACACACCACAGCAAAACCATCAGCATGAGGCACTCACAGTAAAAGAAAACCGCTGATAACAGGCCATTCATTCACATGAAACAGCTGGCGAGTTCCTCTTTTGTTTTGGCATTTAGATTTGATGTGGTGTCATAAATGATTCAGTCTATTTAGTTTGACGTCATCGAGCCTCACAAAACAGCACAAGGCGTGTATATCCGTACGAGCGGCTGACAATAAAACCCTCTGAAAATGTAACATCATGACTGATTACCCCAAAATAAAAACATACATTGCGTACCACGTTGGATAACCTTGCAACACAGCCTGAAGAAATAGTGTACGTTGCCTTGAGACAAGCTAACGGTGCCGATAAATGAAACGTAATCTCATTTACCCGACAGTTGGATCAGCAGAGACGTTGTTATCTGTCTGATTGGGTCGCGTTGCTTGCGTTACAGGAGTACGCTGGTTCGAAGTGTCAAGAAGACACTGATTGTAGATGGTCTGCAAGAGGAAAACACAATCCATGAAACAAAAACACACACAGCTCAACCTCACTCAGACACAATTATTCTCCAATTCACATTCTGTTTGTATTCTTAAAAATATCCACACACATGTGGTTAAAAAGTCAAATAAGACCTGATACAGATGCAGATTTTAAACAGCTGCAGTGATTTCATACCGTGCTGACATCCAGCGGCAGGATGAAGACGATGAGGAAGCACAGGTACCAGGCCAGCAGCGTGCCCAGCAGGACCATCCGCTGCTGTCTCCGCAGATCTCCGTAGCGCTGCAGGAGGTAGAGCGCCAAGAAGAAGACGACCACGACCACGACGACCAGCGCAGCACCACTCATGGTGATGACTGAACGGACTGACGTCAAGATGTCATGGTGAGGGGCTGGGCGGGGGGGAGAGAGAGAGAAAGAAACAGAAGCTCATTGGACAAACAGATTATCTGCTGTGCATAACAGGAAGAAACAGGATGAGCTGAGCAGTCGGCGGGGAAAAACATACACACCATGATAGAGCGGTGAGGTGAGAGGAGGGAGAGCAGGGACAAATGTCTGACTGTTAAAAAGGACCACACCTGGTTTTACAGGTTTCAGCCCATTTACATAATTACACATAATCACTCGTACCCGTCCTCGTCACTAGTACTCCTACACTTCATGTAGCCGATATATATAAATATATATAT
>CAEMYA010000181.1:896754-914587 GCA_903131615.1 Diplodus sargus | reverse complement strand
TATATATATATATATATATAGTCTGTATTTCTGTAAAATATAAAAAATCTGTGAGCAGACTATTTGTTATTTACTTCATTTGTGTAATCTATTACAGTTAATATTCAGGTTCGACCGATACGGCTTTTTCAAGGCCGATTATTAGACATCAAGGAGACTGAAAACTATTATTTGTGACCGATATTCATTCGCAGTTAAATTAAAACTAACCAAAACAAATACAAAAACTCATTCATCCCCATATGAGTGATTCTCCTGAACTTCAGCCAGAAGGTGAGAGTATGATGAGAGCGAGGAGAGGTGGGATGTATTTGGTACACAGTGAATTGTTTGCACCTGTGTGTCTGTTGATGTATGTACTGTATTATTATCTTGTATCTCTATGTGGCAGACAAATCTCCCTCTGGTCAAATATAGGAATCTTGAATATCGACCCAGATAATCGGTCTACACCTTGTAAACATCAAAATAAATGTATTTTATTTTGGTAGATTATATAAAATCAATGAAAGAAAAGTGTGAAATCTTTCTACATTTGTATTTAAATGCAGTGTCAAACAACAATAGTGTAGCTGTGACAGCAGCTCGTGCAGACCTGATGCTCACTGACGAATATGAAAAGGAGTATTATTAATATTATTTTGATCAGATATTACTATTGAAGATTATTTGATTATTTCATGCATTTAATCCGGTGGTGACCGTCAGGCCCGATCATGTTCTTGATTTGTGTCATCTTTAATTCCTGAACAACAGCAGTAGCCGGTAGCTGAGTGTTGCCGCGGTCTCGGTCCGGACCGACTCGGACAGTCCGTTGGTACCGGAGGCAGGACGGAGGTAACTCTTACCTTTCCGCCGTCTTCTCTCGGGATGAAGCTTGTGAGCCGGTCCGCCGTCTGAATTTATCGTCACACAGTGTTCCTCCGACGTGGAGTCCCAATAAATGTACACAACCTTTGAAACGACATTACGCAACGGCCGCGCTGCGTGCCGCTCTCAATCTGGTGCCGCAGGGAGTTCTGGGAATTGTAGGCGAAGCTGTGCAGCCCACAGTGTGCTTAGTGGTGGAAAAAGTAGCAAATACCAAGACATGAGTTTATTTTTGGTTTATTTCAAATGACAAATGCATTAACATAAAAAATAAATATTGAATGGCCTATATATTCTTTAAAAATGGCCTAATATCAATGTAAAGTAAAAAAAAAAGGTACTGGTGAAGTAAACCCTGAATTATTTGAAAAGATTCTTTGAAAAAGATACCTTGATGACTAAAAATATGACTACAATGCAGTAATAGTATTTAAAAAAAGGGATGTTGTGTAGATGTATAAAGTAGTAGAAAAATTTAAATAAAGTACACGTAAGTAAATGTAAAATGCTACTCAACCAAAATATAATATCTCAAAATACTGTGACATTATAACCTGCATTGAAATATATAGAATATATATAGAACATTGAAGAAAATGATTGCCTTCACTGAGGATATAAAACTGAATAGATACTATATATTATATTATAGATATTGCTACACAAATACACAGCTGAAACACTTGATGTTGAACCAATTAAATAAATAATTCAGAAAAAATGTTAAGAGGCATACATATTGTGATAGCAGATGTGCTATATATATGAGAAAATCTGCTGCTTCTAACAAATGCTGAAAGGATATTTTGTGTGACTGAATAACTACTGAGACAAAAATGAAATCTTTGCATGATTATGAAGTTGCCATGACACACAATCATTTCGAAGGTTTATTGAAATAGTACAAAATATTGTCTTAGTTTCTCATCTCATTCAGATCGACACTCACACTGAAACAGGCCACGACACAATCATTTGTAATTGCCTTTTCACATATGCATATAATGATGTTTCTTGATTCCTGAGCCGATACACAAACCAGAACATACCACACGTAACATCTTTTGAACTGAATTTGGGTCCACAGAAAGTCATAAGCAGACAGAAATTATGCAGCACAATGTTGTTAGACATTAGACCCTGTTAACTGCATTCGGTCGTGTTAAACCAAATAAAACCACACACTCTTTATCCAGTAAGAATTATTGACCTTGCTTACAGTTTTTTCAGTTACTTTTCTCATTCATTTCTACACTTTAACACACAGTATTCAGTCTGTGATTGCTGGTTGCAACAGCAGATGAACTGGAGATGTTGTGACAATTCAACAACAATACAGCAAGACAGCAGTACAAAGGTTTTCTTCTGCCTGATACACAAATCCCAACAATTCAGTCCATAGATATTAAGAATCCATTCAATGAATGTGTCCTAACTGAGGTAAGTTGAGGCTGTTGATGCACGCTGGGGGCAGCATCCACAATCTGATGGAGAGCGTTGACTTTATGCCTTCTGGTCAGCAGAGTTAAAAATGTTTGTGAAAAAGACAAAACATCTTCAATCCCTCTCAGCTGTGGAGGAGCATCCACACATACGGGTCGTCAGATAACGCAGGACCCAGTATGTTGAGGCACACAGCTCGGTGCTCCAGTAACAGGTCTACCGGGCTCAGCAGATCCAGAAACAGATTTTCTACAAGAGTCAGACAAACGGACCAGTTGTTCATCGGTCTGGTCACACCCAGTGCATCCATCCAAACGGAGCCAAACATGTCCAGAGATTCTGGCCAGTCCTCTAGAAGATTTTCCACCAACTCCATCTGGTTAATGAATCTGTTTGGGTTTCACATCAACGAGCAGATAGATCCAGATTTCTGGTCCCCAGTGTCTGTGTTGGTCTCCGTCACACACTGTTCCTCTGGCACTTTGCTACAGCTAACAGCTACAGAGGAGTGCAGATAAAACCCGGCAGCATCAGCAGGTGCTTAGTGAGGCCATCTGTCAGCCTCACCTTAACCACTCCTCTCTCTCTCTTGGATTAGTGCAATAAGCTGTGTAACCATCCAGAACCTGGTGCCCTACTTATGTCATCAGTGTTCTCATTGATAAACCTGAGCGAGTGATCATTTATATGAGTATTGATCCAGTAACTCCATGTCTCACTCTCTGCGGGATCACAACTCTCACACAGACAGGCACAGTGGTGCGATGTAACTAAGTACATTTACTTAAGAACTGTACTTCCACTCAGTTACATTTTGGAGGCAAATATATGACAATTACTCCACTACGTTTATTCAATAACTCTAATTACTTTGCAGATTACGTGATGGATCAGATCGCATCACATTTTTAATTTAACATATTCATTAGCAGACGGCTCACAACAACACTGATTTTGGTAATCTGAAAAATCATGAATATGTATGTATGTATAATTTATTCTTACATGTACTTGTGATACTTGAGTACAGCTATTGCCAGACATTTTCCTTTAGCTGCTCACGTACATCTAAAACCAGATACTTCAAGACATTTATTCAGGTATGGTTTTAACACGATACCTTTACTGTTACTCCAGTATAACTCTCAGGGTAGCTTTGTATGTAACAGTGGACGGGCAGAGAGACAGGTCCTTCCACATTCATACATACTGTAAGTGTGTTCTCCGTTTAACTGGTTTTGAATGTTTGTGGCTCGTGAGAGGAAACACAGACGCACGCCGAGAAGTTGTAAATCTGAGAAATCATGGCTGTTCAGTTCGGGTCAGATTATCAAACTATAGTTCAGGATCATCCAGTGTCTCTTAATTGTCGCTGTTCAAATGACCTTGTCAGTTGTCTATTAGACAAAATTAGTGATGGCACTCAATGCAGTGGGTTTCTTATTTTACACTTGCCACCACTAGATGGAGGCGTTCTTAAATATGTTATCACAAAGCCGAGCAGGGAAAAAGAAAACACAGGGATGTTGCTGACGAGATGAACATTCAGCTGTCAGTTACTTGGGTTCACACCAGATATTTGGTCAATTCATTTAGTCCAGTTCTTAAGCAAGTCCCCAATTATTTTTCATTGGGCGAGTAAAGCCTTTAGTTATGCTAAGTCGACGTCTCACCTGCAGTTTCAGATCTTTCTAAAGAGAAAAGACAAGTTATTATCTTACCCGTCTCATGATGATATCATTGGCTTATTTATCCAACCCGTTCAAAACATGCAGCGATTAAATACATGTAATCAAACAAATGTCTTACCCTTTGCGTTATGTTTACACAGTGACATAATGACAGGCAAACTAAAAAAAACACAGACACTTTAACTTCCATGTTTCATGTCATCAAAACGGTAACTCGACTTGACTCCAATTCAGGTCACTGTGACACGAGTCCTCGTCTCTGGTACACACCTAGCTTATAAAATAATGCAGTCCTAAGATTATAATGATGAGTTTTTGTTCAAACATGTTCATAGAGGTGTGGATCCAACTTTATCTTTATCTGCCTTGAATTTGTATATAATCTCTGTCAGGATCAGGGTGTAGAAACTGACAAACCAGCTGACCTTGAATAAAGTGTAGCAGCAAATGTTTCTCATATCTCCCAAATAACTGAGTAACTAACAACAAATTGCATGTGATGCACACTGAGAATTGCACATAATGCCAGCAAGCTCTACATGACGAAACTTGTGGTGTTGAGTCAGATTCTTTTTCTTATTATCGCACTCAGAATCTAAATAAAGGCTCATGCGGTCATGCTTCTATCAAGTCACGTCATTCTTCAGCAGAAAACAATAATCAAAGCTGAAGAAGACGGAAAAACAAAAACAAAACTGGCATCTATTCATCTCCGGCAGAGTTCGGACCCTTGAGACTGAAACTAATCTGTGATAAGATGAGATACCAGCTGTCTCATTGTCTTCTCTTTTATATTCTATTGTCACCGATAACTCTGGTCTGTAAAGAGACGGCCTTTTTGGCCAGTTGTTTATGATACAAAAAAAGAAGGGTATCATATTTTAATCTTTGAGAGCATCAAACACGTCTTTCTCAAAGACACGCTCAGGTTTCCCCTTGGCACCACTGGACACTTATTATTTGGGCGACTAGAGTTCAACTGGGAGACGACAAGACAACAAACTCGCCTACAGTAGGAGCAGAGACACGGGTGAACCTGGTGAAGGTTATTGATACTGCACATTGCAATAAAATCTTGTATCATTATAGCAATCAATCAGCGTCCAGCACGCCAATGAGGAGAGGAACTTGCATCTTTTACTTAAGTTAACGTAGCAATACTGCTGTGAAAAACTGTAGTTCAAGTCAAATAATTAGAATCAAATTATGATCAGAAGACTCCAAAGTGATGTCCGGATTTATCAAAAAGGATCAGCAATTTATCACATTCTGTTTTATTTGTGCTTTCTGTTGTACTTGTTCCAGCATCCCCGCTTTTTCTCCTCAGCAGATCAGAGAGGAGCAGGAATGTTGGCGATGTCGGCCCGATGACTGACAGAAACAAACACATGGTTCTCAGAATTATTTTTTGTCCAAGAGTAATGATTCCAGGCGACCAAAATATCTGCTCTAGGTCAGTAGCATCCTTTACTTTGTTGAATTGGAGAATCATTCATGCTCTGCCGCAGGAATTTGCCGCAGGAATTTGTTTCAGAAATACGAGAATATTTGTGGTAAATTGGAAGAGTTTAAATGGAAGCAGAGTTCTTTAACAGCCAAACGTTATTTATTTGCCTTATTTCTTCTTTTTACCACTTCTCATTGCTTTTTCTGGTGCACATACACTCCTTTATATTTGTGTACAACTGCTGGGAATAATATGTCATATCTTTGTTTGAATTGTATATGCAGAGATTGCATTAGTGTGCTGGCACAAGGACACTTCCTGTTGGATAGATATGTAGATATACATGAAAACAGTGTTTTTTGTGAACAATTATTTATTTAACTATATCTCCTTTCGTAACCCGTATCTGCCCACATGCATTTACTTTATTAAAAGTTAGACACTTTACATGTCTATGTATATATTAATTTCCTTTTTACAGAGATTGTGGAACAATTGAGAGAAACATTTCACATTGTGGTCACAGTCCTTCAGCGTCCTTCAGCGTCCTTCAGTGTGTTGTTATCATTTTGTAATGTAAATCCAGCGGTTATCTCAAATCTCAAATCAGAGTTTGGGCCAGAAGACATCTACATAATTTTTTTGGGATTAATCGACATTGCGCTACCTGCTGTGAACAGGCAGTAAACTTTTTGTGACAATCATTGTTCCATTTAAATGAAATTATCATATTGTGGTCGACCTTTTGTCATATTAATCCCTAACTCTTCTCAAGCACCACAAAGTGGACAGAGGAAGTCACACTGAACTTCTTTGTGAAGTACTCAAAACATGAAAATGGGGGGTGTGTGGACCCTTCAACCCTGCTTGCAGCTATAATTTGTATTAATAATTTGATTCCACTAAGTCGTCACTAAAGCTGTCAGATACAGTAAAAGTAGTCAACAGCACAATATTTACCTCTAAAATGTCGTGCACAAGTAGAAAAAAATGGAATAACTCAAGAAAAGTTAATGTACCTCACTAAACATCATGTGTTTCAACTCTTAAGTTGATCACAAATATATATATATCTATATATATATATATATATATATATATATATATATATATTTGTGATCAACTTAAGAGTTGAATATAGAGTTGAATATATATCAGATCAGCATTTCTGTGTCTTTTTAAAGGTTTATTATTCTGCTTTTAGCTCAGGCACATCAGTGGTGTTTGAGAGCGGGGGTTCCCTCTGGGCGAGCAGGGGAAGTTTGTTTTCCTGTGCGGTAAACTCTGCCTGTGTGTCCAATCTGCCGCTGTTACTGAGTATCTGGACTTCCTCTGTCTCTTCCGCTGCCCTTTACTCGCGCTTTTTCTCCTCAGAGCTCAGCCCCGACTCTTCATTCTTATCCATTCTTATCTCCCACCCACCACCATCACCCTTCTTCTCTGTATACCAGACGACGAGCCGCTGGGACCACTTCCAGTGTGGCCTTATTCAGATCAGTGAGAAACAGTGTGTGAACAGCCTCGTCTCCCATCGTGCCCGTTGAACAACAGCTACGAGTGCGCTGAGACCCCTGGGTTTGAAGTCTGTAACATCTGATCCATGGGAAACCCTCATGCACAATGACACTGGGGAACAATGTGGCCCCAGTTCTGTGTGTCCCCAGAGGGCCACTGTAGACTGCAGATCCTATAACCTGTCCTGGATACATCACTCCCCTGAGAGCGGACCACTCCCATCTGAAACGACCGGCCCGGTGGAGCAGCCTGGGCCAGCTAGAGTTACACACACTCAGTGGTGCTGAGACTGGGGGTATGGCCGGTGTGTATCTGTGTGTAAAATGTCCATGTGTGTGTATTAGAGAGGGAAAGTTTGTGCGATTGTGTTCCTATAGGTTGCTCATGACATCACTTACTGTACACGAACAAAAGCAGCTCATGAGGTGATGAAACTGACTAATTTTCTTCCCTTTCTGCCTAAACGCGTCCCTCCAAATGTTTATGGAATTTGAGTAGAGGTGTCGACGGGGCAGCCTAAACAAATAAAAGCCGACAGCAGCTCATTTTCTTTATTGTTTCTTATGATCATATTCTCCACTTCGATCCTCCTACAGTCAATCCTCTGCAGAACATGTGATTCCGTTAAAGGCCCACGGCTCCTATAGTCAACAATGCATGAACAGATCTTCACATGAGGATGGAAAAACAGAAACCCGTTTTGTTCCACATTCCCCCGTTAATCTGTTTAACAGAGCTGAGACCAGACTAAGAAGAGTTGGAGGCCCTGCGGTCTCTTAAACTCACAGATCGTTACGTAAGAGCACAGACGCTGTTTGATCCGCGGCGGGACGGGTGAGAGAAGAAGAGAGGATCTTCTCCGTAACTCTTGTGGGAAAATTATTTCATTTCAAGAACAACCGTTGTGGAGAACAGCGACCTGTGACACCGCCAATTAAATGAGGGGATCAATGAATGGATAGATTGTGAGGATACTGCGAGATTTACTGCAGGTCGAAAGTTTGGAATCATCTCCAACAAAGCTTGGCACAGTTCAGTCAGATGGCTGACGAGGTTTTAGAGAGGGCTTGCAAAAAAGCAAAACAAAGTTCTGTACGATGGTTAAACCAGCTGAAAGGGCAGAGTGTGACGATAATATGAGGTAAAAGAAGCTGGAAGCTACGCATCAAAATTTGTGCAGTTTCAAAAAAGCAACAGCTTCCTGTTTCAGTGTCAAGCGCACAATATTGGAATTTACAAACACACAGAAATAGAAGGTTGGTTAAGTGTCAGCTCTATTGGATATTCACAGAATATCTGCTGAACAGATTACGGACAGGGTGATAAAAGAAGAGTAACTCCCCCTGTCATGTTAACACTGTGAAGACACTGACTGAATTGAAGTTTTTATCATTTAGTTATTACTAAACAGAATTCAAGCTTAGGTTTCTCTCTTTTATCGAGCTAAGAGAGCTCATTGCCTTGTTAACGCGTCGTAAAACACACTTAATTCAAACCTGACGTCAACTTAAAAAGACTCACCAACACAGTCTTGGCTTGTCTTCACCTCCAGTTTGGTCGAATTAAATCCTCAATTCACTGAGTTAGCCTTCAATTCTACATGTTAACACAGAGACCTTCAGATGTGGGAGTAGATATATATTTTCTTACCTTTGCACAGAGTCAGACGAGCTATTTCCAGTCTTTTGGCTAAGCTACGTAAGCTAGCTGCTCTCTGTAGGTTCAAATTCATCATAACAACATGAGAGTGGTATCAATCTTCTCAATCAACTCTGCGAAACATCTTATTAGCATGTTTCTCAAGATCTCAAACTACTGATTCAAAGTGAGCACAGAGAAACTCACCCTATGATAAATGTGAGCAATCTCTCATAGTGTCACAAAATGAGCTAAATGCATTTAGCACATGGGAGGACTTCAACCTTGGATGGACGAGCAGCTTTTAGTCCACAGATGTAAGGTGAGTTCCCATGAATTGACTTTTGTCTCCACAATGTGATTAACACAAGCAAACACAGTCCAAAGGAGACACGTTCTCTCCCCAGGATCCACGACAACGTGTCACATTCACCTGTTTGTCGTCCGTCATTGTGTGTTTTTTTTACGGCAGGATCCTTTCTGCAATTTACAAGTTCCACTCCGCAGCTGACCCCATCAGCCGATCCCTTGCTTTGCACGCTGAAGACAAAGGAGGCTGTTGTCTGTTGTTGCTTGTTGGGATCGCTGTGTGACGGATGCCATGTGGGTCGCTGCGGTGAGGGTGAGGAATTGTGGGGCTCTGATTTAAAGCGTTCCAGATGAGCTGAGGTTTAATGATGGGAAAGGCAGGGATTGGCCCTGTCAGTATTATTGGTGTCAGGACACATGAACGATGTTCAGGGATTATTTTGCAATGTTTTTTTCTGGAAATGGTCTGGTTTTAATTTTAAAAAATGGGACATTTTGTATAAAAGATGAAAAGACTGAAGGAAGGAACGCTGGCCTGGAGCCTGTGCTGAAACATTTTCACATTATTTGGACAAACAGCAGCGTTCACGGAACAAATCAGATTACGGACGGACAAAGTTCTTGAACAAATGAGCTACTTTAAGATTTTTAAGAACGAAAAATCTAACTGACCTATTTATTAAAGATATAATAACTGACGCCGATGGAGCTCTGATATCAGTTACTAAATCCATCCTTACTGCTCTTTGTTCCCGCCACCAAGGACCTGATGTCTGTTTGGGTGGTTGGTTGGTTGATTTGTCTGCAGGTTTACACAAAAACTTCAGAGCGGATTTCCATGATTGCGCAACTCTTTTCTCTTTTTTCAAGGCAGCTCTCTCCGCCTCTTTCTTTTCTTCAGGTGCTTTTGATGCGCTTTAGTCAGCTGCGAAAAAGGAATCTGTGTTCCCTTTGATACTATTACATCAATCTTCTGACATAAGCTATAAAGAGCCTCAGGGCTCTGTTCTTGGCCTTCTCATTCTTTTTATATATTTCACTTCTTGGCATAATTATACGCAGTTTTGGAATACGTTTCCACTGCTATGCTGATGATACTGAGTTGTTCATGTCTGTAGAGGCAAACATCATGCTCAACTTCATAATTGTGAGGCCTGTTTATCTGCCGTAAAACATGTAATTACCTGCTCCTAAAACTGTGACGCTGGTCATTGGACCTGCTTAATGTAGACACCAGACTGATCAGATAACAGTAATTCTCAATAAGTTTGTGAATCCTCAAAGTTAAAGTACGAAAAGTGTTCAAAACTAGAATATTTGACCAATCTTAGCGTTACTTCATGGTCTCCTTATCCGTGTCTGAAAGTCCCTGGAGTTAAGAGAAGTCAGTAGACTTTTCCAAACATGCCACTTTTCTCATGAATAATTTCCCAGTCCCTCTGTTGAGACCTTAAAACTAATCTTTTTGCCTTAACTTTTATTTAGAACTTATCCTTCAATGCCTGAGGCCTGGTATTATCTTTTCAGCAGCTTGGCCTCAGTCTAGATTAATCGTTTAACTTTCGTACTTATGGTCCTTGTTTGTCCTGCCGACAAGAAATAAACATACTGCCAACTGATAGCCGCTGACTTTCTCCTCCAGCCTGCTGTTGTTTTTGGTGTTTTTCCCACAGGCTGCAGAGCTGTGTGCGTCTCCCTCTCTCTCCTTTTTCTCTCTCTTCTTCCTCTCCATTCACCCTCTGTGCTGGATTATCAGCCTCCTCGGATCTCTTTCTCTCCGGGGCCTGCCAATCAGGAACAATATGGGGTATTGCTTCTTGCTCGTGGACACTTACACATGTGCCCTTTAGCTGGGGAATAAAACGCCAATCCTGCAAGTAATGGATGGCCTGACAAGCAAAACATTTTCAGAATTGGTCCATAAGAATTAGATTTTCATGGAGTCACAAGACAAGTTAACACATGAAGTCACTGTTGTCTAATAAGGAGGTCTAATGTAAACGCTTCAGTTTCAGTAAGTGGTAGTATTATCATATATATTGATGAGTGAATGAGATCAGTATCTTACATTCTCTTTGCTCAGGGTGTCATCATATATCAAACACAAGACAGTCTTTTCATCAGTAAATAATGTTACAACAGCACCGATGTCGTGGGATTTGCAGCCACTGACAATGAAAGCCAGTCGGCGCGCTAATGAGCCGGTCTAAACATTTATCCGAAGTGTTGAAAGTAGCTGTTCAATGTTTCTGAGACCCGGGGGGACGGCGGAGGAAGATCATAACACAGTAGATATTCTTCTCTCTCTCTCCTTGCAATTCAGGCAGTAGTCGCCTGTTTGTTCAAAGCTAATTATGGTTATCCCTGCAGCTCCGAGGGCCAATGATTTCATGCGATGATTGTGAATGATTATTACAGCCTAAAGGTAACAGCTTCTAGTATTTTTCACAGTTTCTAGGACTAGCCGCTTCCTTTGAACGAGCGTCTGGCCTGTTCGTAAGTCGTCCAGCCCCACAGCTTGAAGCCTTACATCCTGTATCTCCTTTTGGGTTTAAATGGACCTGTTGAGGAGCTACCCCAGATGTCCAGCAGCCATCTTGCACTGGGTCTTGCACTGCCATTTTCAGTGGGTGCCACCATGCTGGCGTAATTCCTCCACTGCCCAGCGCCACCAGTAAGAATCCCCTGCAGATATGTCTGTCATTCATTCAGTTACTCCCTCCAAGGTCCAAGCAGATCATGAGTTGTCCGCCTGCGCTCCTAGCACAGGTGGTGTCCAGGGTACAGGAGCTACAGGAGCTACAAATCACAGACCGCCAGACTTTGGAGCAGTTTCTCTCCCTCGGCTATATGCACAATTAACTCCGATGAACCTTGAACGGCCCCTCACTTGCAAGATGATGAAGGTCTTTTATTCAGTCAGGAGTTTTTGTATCCTGTCAGATGAGAATAACGTCTTTTTCAATTCTATATTACTGCTGAGTAGAAATTACTGAAGCCAAATATGAGAGGTCCGCTGTGCTGAAATGGTCTGCAGCGCTGATTTCAAATCAAATCCAAACTATCTGGACGGATGCATCAAATTCTTGGTAAAAGGGAAAAAATGATTTGTTGCCTTTCTGAGTGGACTCAAAATCTGATGGCAGGTCTACTCTGCACATTTTTCTTCTTTCTAGTAGTAAACATGCCAGACTCTGAGGTTATATAATCTTACTGCGGTCATATGAAGTATGAGGTACAGTGTGTATGTGTGTGCAAACCGAAACATTTCACAACATCTCTGCCAAACATGGATTCCCTCAGTGTGAGTCAGAAAGGATGCCTTCAGCTCTGCCTCCCTCCCTCACACTTTTTTTTTTCAAGAAAACACAGTCACCCACTTTCACACACACACACACACACACACACACACACACACACACACACATATCCGTACACACCCTCACTGTGAATGTCTGAATCTTGCGTTTGGATCATCCACCACGGGGCTGCTTTCGTCTCTGACCGGCGTGTCTCCTGTGCAAAAAAGGCTTATGCAGATTTCACAACACATGTAGCACAGCGGTCGGCCAGAAAAACCTCCAGACTGTTTGCACGGGTTATTTCTTTCATTACCCAAAGTCGCAGGGTACCAGCTGCACCGCTGGCACTTGGTAAATATTTACCTGCTCTGTTTAGCTCCACAAACTAAAGACTCACCGGTTCTTTCCCCGATAGTAAGACGGGCCAAGTGGACTTTGTATGGCGTGAACGCTCAGTGCAAAATAAGGCCGACTGAGGCTGATTGATGAGTGTGTCTGTTGGAGTTGTGCCAGCACAAATGTGTGAAAGTCTAATCCACTTCCATGTACTTTTTTAAAATGCTATTTTCTTGTTGTCTCACTCTCAGCAGGAATCTCCAATTAGACTGAACTCATCAAGCGTGAAAAAACGTTTGAAAGGAGGGCTGCGAGGAACAGAAGAAGACAAGAAGGTTCTTTCTCTCGTTCCTGCTTCGAGAGCTCATTATTCCTCAAGCTCCCCTCTGTCTGAAATGCACCACCACCCCCCTCCTCTAAATTACTTCACTTTTTTAGTTCCCGCTTCACCTCCCCACAAGCCCACACTGTGTGACTGACTAACCCTGGTTTTTCTTCTACTATAGCGCCGCCTCCATTCTCTCACTGGCTCTTTTATTCTCTCATCCCGACCACCGCAACTCCCTCCTTTCCTTTTCTCCTCCCCTCTCCTCTTTCCTCTCCTCTTTCTCCTCACTGCTGGTTGCTCGCACTGACCGGCTCGCAGCCAAAGAGCTCCTCTTGTCCCTTCGCACACTGATCGAGCTTTAAAAAACAGAACTTCACCCCCTGAAAAAAACTGGGAAAAAACATTACTCCAGAGGAAGTTATTGCTCCAGTCTAAAGGTACAGAAACAACTTCTATCTTAGCATTTTACCTTTTCAAATGTCTGTATGTGTCTGAATGCGTGTGAGTGTGAGATCTGTGAATCGGTATCTGTACACGTGTGTTTTAGTTACTCGAGTGTACGCAAGAGGAAGTCTGCATGCCTCCAGAGCTCAGGTTTCAACACATGTGTTCTTTATTCACGGTGCAGCATTTCACTGACAGAAGAGGTGACAGTTCAGCTTTTATAATGCACTTTTAGGGAGTTGCTTGACTGTCATTACTGTTTAAGTTTGTTTTTACGTTTGAGGGTCAACGTCTGTCAGAGGTTACGATAAGAAAAATCAACAATATGATCTCCTGTGTATATGCAATTGTTCTGCAATGGTAGAGACGGAGTCTAACTTTCAGAATGACTGCTTTTTGTTGTGCACAAATTGCAATTTTTTTTTATTTTAACTCCTTGCAATATGTTATTCCCTCTCAGGACGCGTGTAACCAAAGCAGAAAGCGTGAGAGAGATCAAGAGGAGCAACAGGTTACAAGTGAATCAGCAACACCTTTATGGTGTTTCCGTCACAGCCCAGAGGAGTTTGAGTTCCTTTGCCTTAATAACAGCTCTGCAAACAACAGCCATGACTCAGAGCAACGGGGAGAACCCGCAGAGGACCCGGAGCGGCCTCAACCAGATCCGAGCCAGGATCCAGTCCCGGTCGCTGCTGGCCATGAAGAGAGTGGAGAACATCTCGAGGGATGACGTTAAAGGATTCTTCATAAGAAACGCCTTTGTGCTCCTCACCATCGCTGCTGTCATCATTGGTAAGAGGGAAAACTTACTTTTTTCACTTAAGACGCTGAACTCAATTGGCAGTTTAGCTGTACTAAAACTTGGGGTTATTGGAAGAAGCTTTGTTTGTTCCTCTCCTCTCCATCTATCACCACCACCCCCCATCTCTATTCAATCTTATAAAAGAGAAGGCACCAGATTGTCTGCGTCACCCCAACAATCGGATCAATACGGTGTGACTAACACCCCTGTAGCGTGTCGGAAGAAGGAAGAGAACTGATACAAACCCACCGGGTGAGAGAACAGAGGGAACTCAGATGAACTCTGCAGACTGACCCTGTAGCTGACCCCTGACTTGTTGCCATTAACCTTTGATTCTTGCTCAGTAGGAAGTAAGCCAGGCCCACCCACCTCCTGCACATCTGCAGCCCTGCTAGGATTACACCGTGCCATGACAAACACACTTGATTGATTGTTAAATTCAGGGTATTCTTCGGGGGTCAGCCACCTGGGTCTGTTGGACAATTGGTGGAGAAAAAAAGGGAACTCACACTGCACCCATTTTTTCCAGTAAAGGATGTTTGAAAAAAAACATAATTGCACAATCGTAGGTATTCTGAAGAAGCCAGACTGCGCCTATTCACAAGCGCTTGTCACTGAATCAAAACAGCATTTTCAGTAACGATCATGTGGTCACATGACATAAACCTTCAACAGTAAAGCACCACGTCTAATGAATCACTCAGACAAAGGTGTGATTCCAGGGTTATTTTTCTGTGAAAACATTGCTAAACACTTCTAATCTTCTAATCTAAGTAGGATGAGTAGGACGATTGTGATAAAAAGGGGATTTTCAAGCTTTCACATGTTTTGTGGGGGAGGAGGGTTTGAAACACGTCAGCTTTCAACTAATTTGACTATCAGGTGTCAAATCTGGGACCGAAATTTGAAACTCGCTAATAAAGTTTTGACTTTTCTTTCATCCACATCTGACCCGCACTGCAGGGATCATTCTGGGCTTCGCCCTGCGGCCGTACAAGATGTCTTACCGTGAAGTGAAGTTCTTCTCTTTTCCTGGAGAGCTGCTGATGAGAATGCTGCAGATGCTCGTGCTGCCCCTGCTGGTTTCCAGTCTCATCACAGGTACGAACGCCCCTCCATTTTTTCCGCAACGTCAACAGCACACCAGAGGCTGCGGATCACTTAATTAGTTACTTTTTATTCTCTGCAGTCATGCAGCAAGAATTCGACAGCATTTTTTTCAATATTTTTTGGTCACTGATAAAAATACATATATATATATTTCTCATGTTAGCAAATCTTACTAAAATGTTTTACGGATTGCATCAGTAAAGCTAAAAAATAAGTGTGACAACATCTCACACGCCCGAGGCTTACACACTGCACTCCCTTACGGTTGCAATCATTACGGTAAGTTATCATCGGCTATTTTTGGATCAATGAGCCTCTGAAATCTAAAATAAGCACACAGACGCTCAGAGTTCAAGCTTGCGTGACACTGTTTTGTTCAAATTTTACATCATCACACTCGGCACTCTGCTGTATCTCCTAATATCACAAAAAAAACCTAACATTATCTCTTTAGCGCACATTGGCAGCGTGTCTGGCTCCGCAGCTGTCCTCACATCAAGTTAAGACAGTGGAGAAAACCTCCAGACGAAAACACTGTGCTCCACTTTTTACTGTGATATTATATCACCACCGGCCTGAAGTGGAGACACAGCACTGTATGGAAAGAGTCCCGGGCCTCAGCGACGTGTTTGGCAGGCAGCATGTGTATTCTGTGTAAAAAGTTCGTATCAGTGTCATTGCTGTTTGTTGGTCTGCGGCTCGGCTCATCAACATGAACCTCATGAGTGGCAGAGCGAGCCATGTGTTTGTTCAGCCGACGCTGTTTGTTGGTTTAGGGCCCAGTGGTGGACGGGGCTACGGTGACCTCATCAGCGACAGAGTGGAGAGACAGACAAGAGAGGTACGTTTGTGAGCCTGCAGTGCTGGTCTCAATCACATGTTTGTCCTCATGTCGCAATGGGTCTTGATCTTGATGCAATATGAGCAGATCAGTCCCAGCGTCACTGGGCTTTAATCGAATAAGCAATCCAGAAGTTGCCGACTGGATTTGTTTTGAAGTTTCAGGACTTCTTGTACCCGCTGCGACTCACATGGAATTGGGCTTTTTTTTTTTTTCAGAAAAAAACACAAACATATGACACTGAGGTTTCTCTCTGCTAAACCAAGTGAGGTCGTTCGTCACTGCTGATGATGGTTCATAAACTGAGTCCGACACGCGGGGATGTTTTCTCCTACAGGTCTGTTTTCTCCTACAGGTCTGTTTACTGAGCAGGGCCTTTTTTCTTGTTGTGGAAGTGAAAGAATAGACAGAACATGTGAGTTTCCAACAACTCTGGTCAGCAGCACTGATTGACAAAAAGTAGGTGGGACATGCCGAGACCAAATGTGCCGTCTCTGAGCGGTGATTGACAGCGCTAGAAGCCAGTCTCCTGAAGGGATGACTGGGACACGTTGTCCGATAATAACCTGCTTTGTCCTGCAGCGGGGCGTAACGTCAGCATCCTCTGACATCATGTCACATGACCGCAGCTACAACATGTGAAAGCCAACACAGAGCGTTGTTCTGTCACACGGCTCCCGTCTCTTCTTTGTGCGTCTGTGGCCCAGATGTAACGTTATCAGCTGTAAAGTCATTACCATAGAGACGTAAACAATAACACTCTCTACATTGCTGCCATTCGTTTTTCTTTTTTTTTAAATCATTTTCATCATCATGGATTAGTAATTAGGTTTTGTCAGCTTAACTTAGACACAAAAATAACATTACTTGTATTTAAAGCTGCCGTGAGTTATATTTTTTCATTAAAATAACTGTTAAATATCATGTTTGGTTAGTAAGCCATGTCTCTCCTCCCCACTGTTCATGCAATAATATAAAAAAAATACATGTTCTGGTATCCCTGCCTACTTTATCCAGTCAGGAACTCCATAAAGAGGCGGTCCTGTCTGCTTGTGAACGCGCAGAGAGCGGGATTCTTCTCTTTGCATTAGCAGGGCAAAAACAATGCACATTTGTCTGACGTTAGCTAGACAGCTAACTTAATAATACGTTAAGAGAGAGCTAATCATGATTGACTTTTTGTGAAACAGCAGCGGTCTGAACAAACTTTAACTGCATGAGTCATTGAGGCAACGTCGCACAACCAAGAACACAGACAGTAAATTCAACCAAACACATTGTAGCCTCCCAAATGTACTTCATGTCTAACAAGGTTAAAAATGCAGATGACAAAACATTTAAAAACACGAGATGCAGATTTCAATTCTAAAATGCAGATAAGACAAAATTTGATAACTGTCAAGTCATTGGCCAGAGCCCTGATTTGTTTTAAAATGAAGTCCTGCTGCCTCCTCTTCACTGTGAAACCTGCGTTTACTGAGTGTCAGTATTGACAAAATGTCACACCCATCATTGTTCTCTCAATTGCGAAGTTGGGTGGACTTCCTTATTGACAAGAAAGGATGTGCTGTTAATCTCAAGATCTTCATCCGACTTCAGGCTTTACTCTCATTATTCTTAGTTCATCTTTTTTAAAATCTTCTCTTATTGCAACACAGCAAACAGTGAGATTCCAGAGTTTTTATGGAGCGTTCATCAGCAGAGATCAGAGTCATAACTGTGGCTGCACGCACACACACACACACACACACACACAC